>NW_004624755.1:3070961-3096793 GCF_000247695.1 Heterocephalus glaber | reverse complement strand
GGGGGGGTCCAGTGGATTGCCGCCGGGGCGCAGGCTGATTCGGTGTTTTGTGCAGGACTCGCGACCTTCGGATTGCATCCGCAGACCTGCCTGTCTGCAGCGGGCTGATTCAGTGTTTTCCACATGACTGGCGACCTGGGGACCTTGGGCCACTTCATATAACTTACTTGTACCTTCCACACCTGCTCTGGCCTGATTACATGTATATCACTTAAATTTGAAGATGAAATATTATTGTGTATGTCCAACTTTATGAATTGGATTTGATAGTACCCAGTTCATGATGTGCATCTCAGATCAGATGGTAACCTGTTGTCTGTCAAGTGCTTGGTTTCCATTAAGGAGCAGTAGCAGTCCAAGAGCTGTTTCTCAATGGGAGAGTAGTTGTCTGCAGATGAATATCAGAGACTTGTTCTAAAACCCTAAGGGACTCTGCTGTGATTTACTTCTGGTGGACAGGCAGAGGCTCCAAACTGCAACTCTATTATTCCCTGAAACCTCAAATACTATTGTATATTCTGGATCCTATGCCTCAAGCAGCTGAGCAACCTGCACCTGTTGCAAAGCCTTCTCTTGTTCCTGGCCACATTTAAAGCTAGTAACACATGCAAGTGAGAAATTTATTGCTTCCAAAATCCAAATAGACCCACTGGTATTTGTGCCTCTTTGGTTGTAAGAGGGATCAGATGCAATAATTTATCCTTCTTCTAAGAAGGGATAGGTCTGCATGCTTGGCACCAGAAGACTCAGAAGTTTCAGTGAGGTAGGTAGCTTTTGAATTTTAGTTGAATTTATTTCCTATCCTCTGACAGATAAATGTTTCACCAATAAGTTCAGAGTGGTTGCTATTTCTTACTCATTTAGTACAATCTGCATAATGCCATCAATATAATGGACCAGTCTGATACCTTATGGAAGATCAGTTTCCCTGCAAAGTAAGTTGTGCAACAGAGGCAGAGATTTGATGTACCTCTGAAGCAAGACAGTGAAAGTATATTGCTGGCCTAGCTAGCTGAAAGAAAATTTCTTCTGGTGTGTCCTATGTATAAGTATAGGGGGAAAATATTTTGTCAAATGAATAACTCCATACCACACAAAAGAAGAAGTATTAATAATTTCAAACAAAGAAGAAAACCTGATAAGCTTATGACAATCCATCATCACACTCTAAGATCCATCCATCTTCTGCACAGGCCACATATGAGAATTAAATGAAGATATATTGGGAACCACTACCCTTGCATCTTTTAAATTCTTGAAGGTGGCATTAATCTCTGGAGTCCCTTCAATGATGCAATATTGTTTTTGATTTACTATTTTCCCTGGTAGAGGCAGTGCTAATACTTTCCATTTAGCCTTTCCCAACATAATAACCCTCATTCCCTAGGTTAGGCAATCAGTATAGGGATTCACCTAAGTATTAATCATATCTACCCAATTATACATTCTAGAATTGGGGAAATGACCACAGGATGGCTTTGGGAATCTACTGGATTCACTGTGAGTTTGGACCTTGGTTGAAATTCCATTCATCACCTACCTCCATACACCCTTATACTTACTGGTGGGTCACCATGATTTTTAAAGTCTCCGAGGAATTAACAATACTTCAGAACCAATGTTAATTAATCTCCGAAATGTCTGATCATTTTCTTCTCCCCAAAGTATAGCTACCCTAATAAAAGGTGGTAGATCAATTTGGGCATGGATAGGAAAAACAGCAGTAGTACAACTTTTTAGAACTGCAGTAGGATCAATCCTTCTTTAAGAGAAATGGGTTTCCTTTTCATTCAAGGAGTTCTAGGTATCTAAACTAGCTCCAAGCCTAGAAATTGTTGAGGAGACTGTGATTCTGTGTTTTTTTACTTTGAGTTACAATTTTGTTCATTTGCACTAAAATTTTTCTGCGTATGTATATCAAATAAAAATTTATAGGCTTCCTATGTATTTCTTTCACATCTGGGAGCATTATGATTAATTAGCCAGTGCCATAGGTCTTCACATGTCAGACCATTCTGATCATTTCTTTCTTGTGCTGTCCATTTCAGTATGCTCATCTTGAGTTTGGAAGTTGAGAATTGCCACTTTGCCTCTGCTACACTGGAATCCAATTATATTCATCTCATTTAAGTTTCCCAATTGAGTGACAGTTATCTCCACAATAAGTTCTGGCATACAAAATAAAGCAATGACAGAGTTCTTCAAGGATGCTGGCACTCCCTACATAAATCTGTTTCTTAATGTATTAATGAATGATATATTTTCTGGAACCTACTGGTATGCAGAAGTAGGTTTTACTTGGCGAATCCACCCAAGCATTTCTATTTTCCTAAGCCTTTGAACACCATCATCGAAGTAAAGAAAGGAATATGATAAATCTCATTCTCATTCCAAGTGGGCCATCCTTAATCCATATTTCAGGCAACCAGCAAAATAAATGAATAGCAACCTTTCAAATTAATGAGCTGTGACACTAAATCCAGAATCTCTACATAATGAAACAATATCAAGAAATTCAGCCTGATCTGGATTTATATTTCTGCCACAATTGTCCAACACTCTTAAAATCCTTTCCCATACCTATTAACCGGATTGCTTTTTATAAGATTTAGAAGAATGAAAAGGTTCTTTGGGAGTGTAACATATTTTGTCATGAGTCACACTGTACACCTATAACCTTTAGGGGCCTTCTGAGATTTGTGTCTGTTTAGAGGTTTAGGGACAAAAGTGGTTGATGACTGCAGATTCTGAGGAATATCAGCATTCCCTCACTTGATAACTGCACCAGGTAAGACCATTAATATTTCCATAGTTGACACAAGATTACTTTCCTCAGGTATAGGTGGAAAGGTCAACTCTACAGAAGTAGAAGGGGGGCATGCCTCTATCCCTGAATGTGGGAAAATATCTTCCTCTCCCAAAATAATATCATCAGAATTTAGATATTAAATTTCCCAAACTACATCAGGTTCTTCACAGACATCCTCCTTCCAGTTTGCTAGATCTTATTCCTTTTGTATCATTGCCCTCAATTTAACTGCATATACATTTTGAGGCTGAGAGACATACTTGTGTTGCAATTCAACCAATGGTGTTATAAAGGCCCGTGTTTCATTTTCAGCTACTTCATCCCTGTGATTAAAGGAGAGAAGATTATTGTTCAAGATACACTTAGAAAACTTTAGATTGTTTATGCATTTCTAGAGCTGGTAATTTGAATCATTGAACTCATCATTTGCTTTGATCTTTTTTTACTTTGCCTGGAGATACTAATAGTAATCAGCCAAAATCATTGTATTTCTTACTATTGCAAAATTGATCAAAACTGGTATACATGAGCCACTCAATTTTAAACATCTCCTAAGTGCTGAATTAGGATAGCCAAAAGGATCTATGTTATGTGTTGCTTTATTTATTTTATTATTAATTTCATTGGTACATTTTAGTTACACAGTATGATGACATTCATCATTGGAAATTTGTACCTTTACGTAATCTATCTTGGTTCTTATTTTTTGCCCTTTCCCCTGCACTCCCTTCAACCCCTCCAACACTCCCTATTTACAAAAACTTTGTTTTCATTTCTCATATTTTTTTCCTTTCCCTTCTTTCCTTTTCCCAACCCCTCTGACTTCCCTGTCTCCTTTGGACTTATTCTTCCCATTTTACATTATCTATTATCCTTTTAGATCCTTATTTATGCTTTCAGTTTCTCAGACCAGAGAAACTATTTGTAATATATACATGTCTGTCCTATACATTTCACTTGAGTATTGCCTCAATGTGCATCCATTTAGCTATAAATATCTCCAATATCTCATTCTTTATTGCTGAGTAGTTCTCCATTTTCTTAAAAAAAACCCCGAATTTCCTTTATCCAGTCTCCAGGTGATGGGGATTTGGGCTGTTTCCAAGTTTTAGGTATTACAAACTGTGCCAGTATTAACATGGGTGCATATATATCATTGTGGTATGATTTTTAAATTTTGGGGGGGAAGATACCCAGCAGGGGAATAACTGGGTCAAATGGGACCTCTAATGCTAGTTCTTTAAGACATCTGCATACTGATTTCTGCAGTGGTTGCACCAGACTACAGTCCCACCAACAATGAAGAAGGGTTCCTTTCTCCCCACAACCCCGCCAGCATTTGTTACTGGTTGATTTCATGATATCAGCCATTCTTTCTGGGGTGAGGTGCAGTCTCAGCATTGTTTTCATTTGCATCTCTTGAATGACTAATGATGTTCAACATTTTTTCAGGTTTATTTGCTATTTCTACTTCTTTCTTCTGAGAAATGTCTGTTCATTTCAGATGCCCATTTTTGGATTGGTTCTTTAAATTTGGGAGGTCTAATATTTTTATGTTTTTTATATATTCTAGATAGTAGACATTTTTCTGAGGAGTAGCTGGTAAAGTTTTTTTCCCACATTGTAGGTAGTCTTTTCATACTGTTGTTGGTTTCTGTTGCTATAGAGAAGCTTTTTAATAAGAAGAGATCCTACTTGTTGATTCTTTGTGCTAGTTTACATGCTAGTAAGGTTTTGTTCATGAAATCTTTTCCTATACCAGTGTCTTCAAGAGTTCTACCTAACCTCTCTTCCAGCCAGTTTAGTGATTCTGTTTTAATATTTAGATCTTTAATCCATTTTAATTTTAGTTTAGTACATGGTAAAATATATAGGTCTAGTTTTAATCTTTGGCAAGTTGAAAGCCAATTTTTCTAGCACCATTTATTAAAGAGGCTATCTTCCCTCTAGTGAGGGTGTTTGGCTCCTTTGTCAAAGATGAGGTGGCTGAGTGTGTCTGGAGTTGTTTTTGCATCTTCTAATCTGTTCCACTCGTCCTCAGGTCTGTTTTTTGTTTGTTTTTTTTTTTTTTGCCAGTACCATGCTGTTTTTATCACAGTATCTTTGTAGTATAGTTTCAAGTTGGGGATCATGATACCCCCTATCTTATCATTATTGCCTAGTATTGCTTTAGCTTTTCTAGGTCTCTTCTTATTCCAAATGAATTTTGGGATTGTTTTCTCAAGGTCTGTGAAGTATGCCATTGGAATTTCAATTGAGATTGTATTGAATCTATATAGCAATTTTGGAAGTATGGCCATTGTTACTATATTGGTTATTCCTACCTAGGAGCAAGGCATGTCTTTCCATTTTCTGATATACTCTTCAATCCCTTTTTTTTGAGAGTGCTATAATTTTCAGAGTTGACTTCTTTCTTTAGGTAGATTCCTAGGTATTTCATTTTCTGGCTGGTATTATGAAGGGAGTTGTTTCCCCAGAACTTCTGTCAGTGAGTCTGATGTTCATGAACAGTAAAGCTACTGACTTTTGTGTGTTGACTTTATATCCAGCTACTGTACTGAATTTGGTTATTAAGTATAGAAGACTTTTTGCAGAGTTCTTGTGGTCTTCTATATAGAGTATCATGTCATCTGCAAATGCTGACCACTTAACTTCTTAATTTCCTATCTTTATTAATTTTATTTCTTCCCTTGTCTACTTTCTGTGTCTAATGTTTCCAAAACAATATTGAACAGGAGTGGTGATAGGGACATCCTTGCCTTGCTTCTGATTTTACTGCAAAGGATTTCAGCTTTTGATTATTTAGTATGATATTGGCTGTTGGTTTTGCAAAGATAGCTTTTATCAGGTTGAGATAGAGAGTGAGCATTATAATTTTTCTGAAGGGTTTTTGTAATGAATGTGTGTTGGATTTTGTTCAATGCTTTTTCTGCATCTATTGAGATGATCATATGGTATTTGTCCTTGACTCTATTAATATAGTGTATTACATTTATTGATTTGAGTATGTTGAACCATCCCTGCATCCCTGGGATGAATCCCATTTGGTCAAGGTGTATGATCTTCTCGATGATCTTCTGCATTCTGTTTGCTAGTATTTTATTGAGGATTTTTACATCTATGTTCATTAGTGAAATTGGCCTATAATTCTCTCTCTTTTTTTTTTTTTTTAAACCGGGGATCTTACTTGGGTCCTTGCACTTGCACAGCAGGAGGCAAAACCACTGAACTAAATCCCTGGCCCTAGTTCTCTTTTTTGGTTGGATCTTTCTCTGCTTTTGGGATCAAAGTGATGCTTGCTTCCAAGAATGAATTGGGGAGTATTGTTTCCCTTTCAATTTCATTGAGGAGATTAAACAGTAGTGGCAATTGTTCTTCTCTAAAATTCTTGTAGAATTGAGCAGTGAAGCCATCAGAGTCTGGGCTTGTCTTCATTGGTAAGTTTTTAATTACGTTTTCAATTTTATTGATGTTATGGGATTGTTTAGAATTTTTAAGTCTTCCTCATTCAATTTTGGCAATTCATATGTATCTATGTGTCCATTTCTTCTGTATTTTCCATCTTACTGACATAAAGCTTCTCAAATTAGATACTGATGATCAGCTGGACTTCTGCTCCAGCCATTGTAATTTTACACTTCTCATTCCTAATTGCGTGAATTGGGGTCTTTTCTTTTCTTTTCTTTTTTGATAAGGTTGGCTAAGTGTTTGTCATATTTATTTATTCTTTCAAAGAACCAAATACTTGCTTCATTGATTTTTTGGATCATTCTGTTAGACTCCATTGCATTGATTTCCTCCCTTGTATGAGCTTTGGGCTTCTCCTGCTATTCTTTTTTCTAGAAGTTTTAGGATCAGCATCAGGTTGTTTATTTGGGCTCAGACATTTCCCTATATGGGTATTCATGGCTATGAATTTCCGTCATAAGACTGCTTCCATTGTGTCCTATAGATTCTGATATGTTGCATTAACATTGTCATTTAATTGTAGAAACTGTCTGATTTCTTCTTTAATTTGCTTGTGACCCATTGATTATTCAGGAGTGTGTTGTTCAATTTCCATATCTTTATGAAATTCTTGTGGTTCCTTTTCCTATTGATCTCAAATTTCTTCGCACTATGCTCTGATAATAAACACAGGATAACTTCAATTTCTTTGCATTTACTTAAACATGTTCTATGAGCAAGTACAAGCTCTGTTTTGAAGAATGACACATGTGCAGCCATAAAGAATGTGTAATCTGATTTTGTGGGGTTGAACACCCTGTAAATATCTGTTTAGCCCATTTGTTCAAGAGTTAATTGAGTCCTAGTATTTTATTGCTTATTTTTTGTCCAGTTGGTCTATCTATTTGTGACAGGGGTTTATTGAAGTCCCCCATTACTATGGTATTAGTGCTTATTCCCTTTTTCATTTCTATATTTGTTATATATAGTTGTGTGCACTAGTATTTGGTGCACATATGTTTATGATTCTCATCCCTTCCTCTTTGATTTTTCTCTTTACATGGATGTAGTGTCCTGTTTTGTCTCTCTTAATTAGTGTTGGTTTGAAATTCATTTGATCTTCATATAAGATAGCTACTCCTGCTTTTTCTTGGATTCTTGTCACATACAGTACTGTTTTCCACCCTTTCACTTTCAGTGTTTGAGTTTCTTTTTGAATTAAGTGTGTTTCTTGTGTGGAGCATATTGTTGGATCATGCTTCTTAACCTATTATTCCAGTCTATTTCTTTTGATTGGTGAATTGAGACCATTAACACTGATGGTTATAACTGATATATATTAACTTATCCTTAACATGACTTTTTATTTTGTTGGATTCTCCCCCTTTGCATTTAATTTCTTATCATGCCTGATGGATTCATTCTGCTGCACTCCCTGGAACTGTGATCCTCATTGTCTTTTTGTAGGATTTTGTTTAACATTTTTTGGAGTGCTGGTTCCTCAGTTTCTCTTTTGCATGAAAGTATCTCATTTCTCCATCAATTTTGCAAGATAGTTTTGCAGGGTACATCAATATAAGTTGGATGTTGTTTTCTTTTATGGCTTGAAATACTTCACTCCATGCTCTTCTTGACTTGAGTGTTTGTATTGAGAAGTCTGCTATGATTCTGATGGGTTTGCCTTTGTATATGATTTGTTTCTTTCTCTAACTGCTTATAGAATTTTATTCTACTGCTGGGTTTCTGGAATGTGAACTATTATATTCCTAGGTGCAGATTTTGTTTTTCATCATGGCTAGTTGGAGTCCTCACTTATCTGCATGTCATCTTCTTTTTCCCTGCTTGGGAAATTTTCTGCCATTACTTCAGTGAAGCATTATTTATGTTGTTTTTACTGTCTCCTGTTTCATCATTGACTTCTATCAGTCCTATGTTATTCTTCTTTGCATCATCCAGCAGCTGCTGTGTTGATTTCTCATGATCCCTTACTATTTTTAAGAATTTTTTTTCCTGGTCACTAATTGCAATCCTATCCTTTATGTCTGAATTTTTGTTCTCACAATTTCTCATCCTGCTGCATAAACCTTCAGTGGAGATTTTAATCACCTCCAAATCTGTTTGTATCTGTTTTATGGGTTCCATTTGTTACCTGTGTTGGGATTTCATCATATTCCTGGGCTCCTCTATTTTTTTAATCTATGTCTGCTCTAGATTTATTAATCATGTCCTCTACCATGGACACAATCTCTGTTGTTATCTGATAAATTACTTCTGATTTCACTTTTTCCAGATCCACTTTCATTGCCAGTTCAGGGAGTCCAGGTGTTTGAGTATCAGATTATTTCATCTTGTTGCCCTTTGGGGTTGCCTTAGGTGATCTGGAAGTTTGGTTTTGAGACTTGTTTATGCGTCTTCTCATTTCAACAGCTTCACCCTGTTGTGGTTTTGTCAAGGCAATTTTTTGCTCACCCAGTGGTCTTCAATTCTCAGCAAGTCAACAAGCAGCCTATTCTCTGCTGCTCACCACTGCCCCAATTCCAATGGTATCTGGGCAGATCTCTAGCTGTTGCTTGTGCATCTGTGTAGTTCTTTTCCAGGAGGTCCTTTGCCTGCAGCCTGTGGGACTGAGCTGCTGGTGTCTGTGAGTGGAACTTTGTGGGACCTGCTAGCTCCTGCTCAGCTCTGGTCCATACGTGCTTCTCACTGGAATATGCTGTGTGCATTTACCAATGGAACCTAGGCTATGTGTTACTTTAAATAGTCCACTTCACAGAGTATTTGTACTTTTCAAGTTATCAGAAGAAGAGACTATGGCACATGTCAGTCTTACCAATTTCATCCTTATAATTCTGTTTCACTAGAACTTCTCCTGGTAACAAAGTGTGTATTAGTTATGGTCCTATTGATGAACTAAATCAATATAAACTATATATGTATGATTATGCAAGAAGATTTATTCAGTAGGTTTGTAGAATCAGAGGAGGGAGAGGCTATAATTATTCATTGCATGCTGGTGAGCTAAATCTAAGAGCTGCTTATACAGGAAGATGGGAGATGAAAAACAAGAGGGATCAGGATAGTGCATCATGTCAGTGTTGAATGATTAGAAGCTTACTGGAGAGTGCTGGTGCTAGACTGCATTGACGGGTGCAGGAAAGTAGAGACTGGAAGACTGATGTCAAAGATGACAATGGTGATTGGAGCTCTGGAAAATAAGCACACTCCCTCCATTTTTTATTCTATATAAGTTACAAGACTTCTGGTTGATGTCATCCACATACAAAGTGGGCCTGCCTCTCTGTTTACTGGGTTAAAATCAGTCATCCACAAACACATCCAGAATTTTGATTTACCAATTAGCTAGGTATTTTTTCATCCATTTAAGATGAAATTCTATAATTAAATGTCAAATTTACCAATGAGATCCATCTAGATCCATGAATTCTTACTTGTGAGTATGCTGCCTCATCTTAATCTCAGGATTTCCAAAGCATATTAAACATGCAATAAAATTGAGCTATAATCTTGTTGTACAAAAATTGAAATAAAAAGCTCCTATAATTAGAAATTGAGTACACTAATTTTAAGTAGAGAAAATATTCCCAATAAAATCTTTATTTTGAAGTGGTTCCCCTTATTTTTTTTCACTTAAGTGCTTCTATGCTAAATGTTAAAGTCAACAATATATTCATAATTTCCATTTCAGCAGCACACATAAAATTAATTTTGGATATGGGTATAAATTTATGAAAAAGTTTCATCATATTTTAATTACTAATATTTCCCTCAAAGAAGCAAAATGCAGCCTTGCTTATAGGAATAGAGAATGTAGGCATACTCCCAATAAACAGAACAAGAAATAATATTTGTGATGGCTTCACTGCTAAATTCTACAAGACATTAAGAGAAGAACTATTGCCACTACTCTTTAAACTTTTCAATGAAATTGAAAGGGAAGCAATACTTCCAAATTCGTTCCTGTAAGCAAGTGTTACTTTGATTCCAAAACCAGGGTCTTCCCAACCAAAAAAACGAACTACAGGCAAATCTCCCTAATGAACATAGATACAAAAATCCTCAGTAAAATACTGGCAAACAGAATACAGCGGGTCATTAAGATGATCATACACCCTGACCGAGTCGGATTTATCCCAGGGATGCAAAGAGGGTTCGACATTTGTAAATCAATAAGTGTAGTACACTATATGAACAGAGTCAAGGCCAAAAACCATATGATCATCTCAATAGATGCAGAAAAATGAAATCCCAACACCATATTTCACAGAACTAGATGAAACAATCCAAAAGAACACCTGGAACCAGAAGAGACTTAGAATAGCAAAAGCAATTCTAGGCAACAGGGTCATGGTAGGAGGTATCACCATTCCCAACTTGAAACTGTACTACAAGCCCACTGTGATAGAAACAGCATGGTTCTGGCAAAGAAACAGACCTGAGGTTCAGTGAAATAAATTAGAAGATGCAGAAACAACTCCAGACATGCTCAGCTACCTCATCTTTGACAAAGGAGCCAACCATCCTCACTGCAAGAAAGAGAGTTTTTTTAATAAATGGTGTTGGAAAAACTGGATTTCAATTTACCAAGGATTAAAATTAGACCACTATCTTTCACCATGCACTAAACTAAAATCAAAGTGAATTAAAGATATACATATTAAAAGAGAAACACTAAACTTTCTGGAAGATGGGTTAGGAAGAACTCTTGAAGACATTGGCATAGGAAAGGACTTTATGAACAAATCCTCAATAGCATGGGAACTAACACAAAGAATCAACAACTGGGATCTCATCTTATCAAAAAGCTTCTGCACGGCAAGAGAAACCACCAACAGAGCTAAGAGACAACCTACAATGTGGGAAAAAATATTTTACCAGATTTTCCTCAGAAAAAGGTCTATTGTCTAGAATATATAAAGAACTAAAAAAAAATCAGATCCCTGAAATATAAAGACCCAATTCAAAAATGAGCATCAGAGATGAACAGACATTTCCCAGGTAAAGAAGTAAAAGCAGCAAGTAAACATGAAAAAATGTTCAAAATCACTGGTCATTTGAGATATGCAGATGAAAACAAAGCTGAGATTCCACCTCACAAGAGAAATAATGGCTGTTATCATGAAATCAAGGAATATAAAATGCTGGCGGGGTTGTGGGAAGGAAGGAACCCTTCTTCATTGTTGGTGGGAGTACAGACTGGTGCAACCACTATGGAAATCAGTATGGAGATACCTCAAACAACTAGGATTGGAAGTCCCATTTGACCGAGCTATTCCTTTACTGTGTATGTTCCCAAAAGAATTAAAAGAATCATACCACAGTGATATATGCACACCCATGTTTATAGTGGCATAGTTTCTAAAACTTGGAAACAGCCCAAATGCCCATCAACTGGAGACTGAATAAGGAAGATTTTTTGTTTGTTTTTAAATAAAATGGAGTAATACTCAGCCCTAAAGGATGAGAACCTGGAGACATTTGTAGCTAAGTGCATGCACATTGAAGCTATACTCTTAAGTGAAATAAATAGGACACACATGTATAAATACCAAATAGTTTCTCTGGTGTGAAAAATTAAAAGTGTAAAAAAGAATAAAAATGTATAATTGATATTGTGAAATAGGAAGAAAATGTCTAAAGGAGTAAGCGAAGTGGGAGAGGTATGGGAAAGGAAAGAAGGGAAAAGAATAAGTATGAGAAAAGGAAAAAAATGGAAATAAAGTCTTTGTAAATAGGGAGGGGTGGAGGGGGTGAAGGGAGGGCAGAGGAATGGGGAAAAATAAGAACCAAGATTCATCATGCAAAGGTACAAGATCCCAGTGAATTTAGCAGTATTGTATACCTAAAATGCACCAATAAACGAAATGGAAAAGATATGTAAAAAGAATAATATTTGCTGAAAAAATTTGTTTAGCATTTTATGAATATAAATTTCTTTAGCAGTTTATTTAATCTATCAATATAAATAGGTGCTAAGAACTCCACATTTCAGCATTTTGGTAATTTAAAATATTGTATTTAAATTGGTCTGAGAAGCCCACATTACTCATCTTTGCCTTATGAGAATGGTGATATATTTTAAGATGGTGCTGTGAGAATAAGAATATATTGTAGTTTGTGTACAAAACCTGTCTTTATGTCCTTCACATTTTAACTAGGAGCTGTCATTTCTAGTGAAAATGCATTTGTTTATCTGTGTGAGTTAGATCTATGAATTCCTAGCAAATGTGACCTGCCTATATATGAACTCAGATTTTCATGTTAAAAGTTGAGATTATTTTCTTAGAATTTTTCAAAAATCAATATTAACCATTGCCCATGATATCCTTGAAAATTAATATCTTTCACACAAATAAGATATTTTGTTTGATATGAACAAAATGAATCTTGAGCCCTAATCTAGAATTTGTAGATTATGATTAGTGGAAAGGCTGAAAATAATAACAAACTATCAAATTTATATTGCTCTGAAAACTCGTAGCACCATTTTGTAGGTGCATGAAGCAGAGCAGTCAAATGGTGGTAAAGAACCCCATACCAGTTTAGGAACAAATGGAAATTTGTATGAATATGGCCATGAGCCAAATATGAAGGTCAATGATCATGGTATACTACATGGTGATCCAGAGTAGGCAGTGGTGGTTCAAGGAAGAATATATGCTTGTTCATCTGAATAGGTAAACTGAACAGAGCGATGACCAAAACCCTTCATAAATGCTTGTCTAGAAAGTCATAATACTCTTGCTTGTATTCCCTGATAAAAGCACGTATAGGAAAGAAAGTTGACTTTTGTTGGCAAACTTATATGTAATCAATCCGACTGATGAGGTGACAGTCCAAAATCAGTCATCACTATGGGCGAGAACAGTGAGTTGACTTTTCTACAATAAAGTACATGGGTTATAAGGGCATGAACTATGCTATGTGCCTGAACTAAATGGATGAAAGGACAGCAACCAGATCAATACGTCAGTGCCACAGTCAGCAGGATCTGTTTAGAGTCTTTATACCACTGTAACCAGGGCTCTGTGGATCAGCCATTAAGACATACAATCAAAAACTTCTCCAATAATTAAGTCATTGTGACAGTTTTGAGATTAAGTTCAGTAGATCCTGAAATATGCTTAATATTCCCTACTATTAACTATTTATTAGCAATCATTTGCAAATATCAATACGTTCTCATGAAATTTTTTGAAACCTTTTTTTAGAAACATAATATATCATAAAATCTAATGACCTGTGATGAAAAGCCTATAGCACTTAAACAATAGAAGGCAGGCTGAATATTTGTAAAGGTGACATATTTCATTACATTCTCCTAAAATATTTTAAATGTTTTAATATGATTCCATCTGTATTCAAGCCTGCTTGGAAATCTGTTAAAATCTTAGGTTTTTGTTTTCTTCTGTTTATTTGAAGAAAATTCCAGGCCTGCATTTTAGCATCTGCCTCACAAGTGCAAGGTCATGAGTTAGATCCCCCGAAAACCCCCACCGCCAAAGATCCTATGCAATACTTGGAATTTCAGAAAAAAATATAATTTCTACTAAATTTTCAGTCTGTTTCCAGCATCTCTGTGTCACTTTTGTCATTATTTTAAGGCACTGCTTCTTTAAGTGCTGAACTGTATCCCCTTTCTGGAAACACCTGTGAAGTTAGCAAACATGTTCTCTTTGTGGACTAGTAGACTGAAGATTGAAAGGGCTTGGCAAGAACACCTTCTTTCAGAATCTGTTCTAGTGATTTGTAACATAATTGCCTTTCACAAACTGAAGAACAGACAATTTTTTATGTGTATACACACACACATCTTTTGTTTAGGTGTTTCAGAATAGCCTTTCAATTTCAAAAGTATATGTATACTATGTGACTGAAGATATCCCAGGTCTCTCCCATATACAGTTTTTCTGCTTCTTTTCTACCACAAGCAAAGCTGTGCCAATTTAAATCTAGGATAGTGAAAAATAAATTCATTACTCATAAAATTTTGTCTGGAATTTTGAAAGAAATAATATATACAATATATAAATTTATTTTTGGTTGTCTTATGTAAACTTACAGACCTCACATTAGTAAACAAATGCAGTGTCACTCAGTACTTTCCAGATATTTGTACATACAAATATACACATATATATGATATATATATATATCATATGATATATACACACACACACACACACACACACACACAAAGTTTTTAAAACAGGTTGATATCAGGGAAAATCTCTGAAGTTGACTACCTATGCTACTGAATAGCTCCAATAGATATTATTGAGCAAACACAACATTTCTATTTGTTATTTTCTGGATGTCCAGGGATACTACAGAAATAGAACAGTAGATAAATATTCACCTGAGTCTTTATAAATCCTAGGTAAGGAGACAATAATTGAATAATAAAATGCATAGTATAATGTAAAAGATTCAGATGTGATACGTGTTAATCAAGTATTGTCATAATAAGTGAGTAACAAACTGCCACAAAACACAGTGGTATATAAAAATGGTATATAAAATTTTTCCTTACACCTGATCACTAGCAAGGAATCAGTTAGACCTGGTGATAATGATCCTAAGTCGTAAGGTTTAATGTACCAAATATATTTCCCTACTTAGGTTACTACAGCTGCAGCCAAATTTTCTACTGTGGACCTTCTTTATATAAATAATAGTTTTATGTGTGTTTATTTTCCTCCATTTTCCTATAGATGAAAGCTACATTAAAATTAGTTTAAGTGTTTCTTTGTTCATAGTAGAAATACTTGTAAGTAGGCCATAGTATGGAACTGAGAAAGTACTTGGTACATGTTTATAGACTGGCTTTATTCTGGAGAGGTTATCAAATTAAAGCCTTTATTAGATGCATGGATCATCTTATATATGCTTCCATGAGTCTTTACTCTCCAAATGTTTTTATAAACTATTTGAAAATACAAAAATTTCTTCTGGCTGTCTTGTGTAAAACTATAATACAGAATTAAACCAATCCGTAGTGTCACTCAAGACTTTGCAAATGAGGTATTGTCAAACATTTTCAGTAAAATTGATAGTATGTATTTTATTATTTGCTACCCATATGGTCTCTGTCACAGCTAAACTCCACTGTTACAGCATGAAGTTATCCATAGGAAACACAAAATATCTGAGTTTGACTGTGTTTTACAGATACTCTATTTACAAAAACATGTGGAAGGCTTTATTCATGGGCTAAAATTTGTCAACCTTGTTGTATGGACACTCATTTCATTTGTTTCCATAATGCACCATCTATCACTGAAGCCTCTTATATTTTTGAAGGTATGGCATCCTGTAGATGCATTAAGCAAGCTTGCAGATGAGCATTTCATAGGTTCTCTTCAGCTCCTTCTAGTCATGCATTTTCTGATTGCTGCTTAAAGACTGCTGCCACATTACTTGTGCTGTGGCTAGAGCCCACCTAGAGAGCATCAAGGCTCTGAGGAGTGTGATATATCATGATGTTCTTAGGACTCCAGTCCTCAAAGTGTCAATGTAGTGGTGTTCTGAGAATCATTTGGGTGCTGAGCTATACTGTATCTTTTTTACAAATTGAGAACTCATCCCTAGAAGATTGCACTGTATGACTCTTATGTTAGGACTGCTAAGGTTAGTGTTTCAAAGATTAATATCAAGGAAAGAAAAATTTCAGGTTCTTCTTTCATCCTCTGCAATAATATTCCCTAACTTATATAGGAGTCAAAAGACAAGCTTGATGCAAAACAATGAAGAGAAACTATCTCTTGTTCTTCAACCAATTTGTACTGTGAGAGTTGGAAATATTCTGGAATGTGGCTTAAAGAGATGATATTGGCATTTGTCATTGGAAGTCTAATTAATGAATTTATGGCAATTCTGATAAACTTCAGATCTCCTCTTACCCTAAGGTCAGTTACATTTTGATAAAATAATTATTTGTTGATGTTTATCAGGAAGAGCAGCAGAAATATATACTGGTAGATGATTTTACTCTCCAGTAGTTATTATCTTAGTGATGAACTGGTCACTCACTGCTCTGTCCATCTAGCTTTCCTTTTAAAGCAACCTTTCTACAGAGGATCTTTACAGGGATAGTTTATAGTGCTAAATCGGTAGGATCAAGTTTTGTGGAAGGAAAATGAAAGCATCAGGGCTCTATCAGGTCCCTAAATGCAGCCAAAAATCATCACAATTTCTTAATTAACCTTATACATACTGAAGCTTAGTACACATTTTTATTAATAACTTACATATTATAAACAGTTCTTTGAGTGAAGACAAGTATATTACTTGTTCATTTTACTGAACTCCAGATGTATTAACCTTAAGCAATCCATGACACAGTTCATACAATTAAAGGAAACAAAATAAAAAAGACCTTCCATTACTAATTTTCTAAGCTCATTTTGTATTCTGACAGGTTCGAACATCACAAAATAGCTTTATTATTTCAAATTTAATGATTGCCAGATTAATTTTGTTAATGCTACACTTCATTATTTTTCTTCACATTATTTAATTTTTAAAAATGATTCCAAGAAATATCTATATATTATACAGTAACACGTGAAATAAATTCAGGGACTAAATATTTTTATTTAGGGATGCTAAATATTTTTTCATTGTGCCATAAAATAAGTTTCTTTGTCTCTGTTGATTTAATAGATTACACTACTTTAGGCATAATCCAAGTAAAAAATTCTGAAATTGTGATGTTGATATGTAAGCATTTTAATGTGTTTTCATTTTCTTAAATGCGTAACATCAAGCAACAAATGAGATTGAGAGTAATGAGCCGTGGATTTTTTTTTCTAACAGAAACCATTACATTATGAGGGTAATAAACTCTTTTTGGAACAAAGACACCTGTCACTTTGGGCCCACAACACAATTGAAGCAAAATGAACACAATCTTGGTATCATTTCATTTTATTATCAGGTTGAATATATTTTCTTCCTTTGTGTCTTTTAATAAAATCTCTGAGTACTTTCATTGCTGTTTTTCTTTTTCATTCACTCATAAATTTTGATCAGTTTGCTCCACACTTGAGAAAACCCTGGATTGAAGCAATAGTGTAACTGCATGCCCTTGTCAACATCACAGAAGTAAACAGAATAGTAGGACTGTTGTGGAAGAAAAGATGCTTGGCTAGATTTCAGTGAGACTTATTGGGACATTTGCGCTATTAATTATTTTCTTCAATTAATTTTTGCAGTCAAGCATCCTAGTCCAACAAGATTTTCCCATCCCCCCAGAATTTCTTCACCTGATTTTCATGAAATACTCATTTCCAAAAATAAAATTGTATTTATTAGACTTGTTGCTAAAAGTAGAGTTTTGATTGACTAAACAATCTGTATGTGTTTACTATCACTAATATTTCATTTCCTAAAATTAAGCCCCCTTCTAATAAAATTAATGTTGTAAATCTTTACTACAAAATGCTATAAATCTCCACTGGAAAATGACTTTTTATTTTATTCTTGTTCCTAATCTTTAAAAATTGAAGAAATGGAAGCCTGCAGTACATCAAAGCTATTATTCTGAGATTTAACATTGCACAAGAATGTAGATATTTGAAAGTATACAAAATTGGTCTCTCCTGAGGTAGTAGTACCAGAAAAAGTCTTATTAGTACTTGTCTTGTGTAATTTGTATAATTCTGTGAAATAAAATTATTTACTTGCCATTTAATTTTCTCTTACAATACTGAATGCATGATGAGGTAATTAAAATTACACTACGGAAAATATTTTTAGAAATTTGGACTATAGCCATATATGTATATTTATTAAAGATTTATTTTTTATATTTTATAATGAGGTCAGAGTAATTTCCAGGTCATAAATTCTTTGTGAAGAATAGTAGAGGCCTCCTGTCAAATTTGATATACTTTTGGAATGAGTGCAAAACTTATTTCAGTTGCAAAAGCAGAAAGCTAAGATATAATTACAGCTTCCATGAGATTCCAGACTGATATCTGTCATTAAACTAGCTGCATGTAACTATGGGTTGTAAAAATAATTCATATTAACATGCTATATAAATGACAAAGGAAATTAGGGAACAGGGTTTATGTCATTATTACGTAAGTATCCATGTATATGAGGTTCTCTGCTTTGTTCAAAGCTAAGATCCATCCTTACTTTGTGTAAGAAAATTTTTGTTTTGTTTTGTTTTGTTTTGCTTTGTAATGGGGATCGAACTCAGAACCCTGTGCTTGCAAGGTAGGCGGAGGAACCAATGAGGTAAATCCCTGGCCCAAGAAAGTATTTTTGTTGTCACTGTGTTGAGCTGACAAAGTGGTCAGTGTAGTAGGATATAGTATAACTTTAGGTGAAAAATTAAATTTGAATTCAAAGTTTACTGGTTATCATGTCACTTTTAATTGAATTAGTATAACAATACATAAAACACTGCATTTTGGGCCAAATACAGAATCTTCCACTTAAAAGCTTTACAATTGTTTTTAATCAAATGCCAAGAAGCGATAATATTTAAGCTATATTTTCTCATATATGCAAAACTAATGTAATATCTATCTTACAAGGTTTTTCTCAATAATAAGTAAGCCTTTGAAGTGTGTAGCATATGTAACAGAGACTATGCTAAATTTCAATAAAGAGTATTATTACTCAAAATTGGGTCATATGTCCAAGTAGTAATTTCATAGTAAATCCAACCGTTATATCACTTACTATTTTTTCTTTTTATTTTATCAACTTCTAATAATACTGTTTTTCAAATAGGTGCCACATTAGAACAGAGAATGAAGATAAGAAATACTGACCACCTCTGAAATAGTTGTTACCTAAGGAGGCTGTTAATTCCAATTTTAGAAGTCGCTAAGAAGATAGACACACAGGCCAATTTCAGAAATGCGTATTCACAAGGATAATACTAATACCAGCAATCAGATGCATACCTAGTCTTAGCATCTCTACACAGGCCTACACAAACCTTACTGCTGCTAAAGATACACTTTTTTCTCTGAAACTTAGATGTGCTTTTTTTCTGTATAAGAGATCAGAGAGTGTCAAGGAGCCATTCCCTTTTTCATCAGTACAATATGGGACGGGCAGCGGATAGGGCTAAGCAGAGAGCAGTTTCTCTTCCCCTTCCCACTATGTTGGTTTATTCTTGGTATTCGTTTTTTCACAAATTTATTTATTTTTTGTTAAATATAACATGCAGAAGTAATAAAAATGGCACCTTATTTTATCATTTATCCAGATAACATCTATTAGTATTAGATATGTGGAAACCTCTAATGATATTGAAATTCAATAGTTCAATCAATGAAAGTCTCTTCAGGATCAAATCCTTACCAGTCTTATAGGACTCCAGAAGACAGCTAACATAAGCATTTTTCTAATATTTCATTTTTTTTCTATTCCCTCACCCCAACTCCTATTACCAAAAGTCTTCCTCCTCTTTAAATCTCTCAGTGACATTTATATTCTTAAGTGGCTTTGGTAGCATTAAGTAGAAACTAGAATTCACCATGAAAGAACAATCCTCCCTCAAAGTATATATAACCCCTGACGTGTTTAATAAAGGTTGGCCTATTTCTCTTAACAAATATAAATCACTTTAATTTTGACCATGTGATTATATTACATAGATAGTTTTACATTTATGGCAGGAAGTTAGAGGTTTTAAAAATTAGTTACCATGGAAACAGCCTCTGATCATAGGTAGTGTTAGGTAGAACCCGATATTTATATAGACGTCCACCTTCCTTTGTTAAATTTTAAATTGAAAAAATAAGTAAAACCAGGTCTGGGTTGGTATTCTCCTAGAGTTGTGCTATGGTCTCTATGTCCCTCAAAGCCTCATGTGGTCATAGGTTTTTGCAGAGGTGGCTGGATCTAGACTGTAATGCTGGAATTGATTCATGATGCAATGTTAGGCCCAAGTGCACTAGGATTGAATGGGAGTGCTACCTGCCCTAGTCTGAATAAGATGAAAGGGGCAGAAAGACACTGCTAAGTTCCCTTGCTCTTGCTACCTTCTGGCTTCCAGGAACTGTTTCTCCTCTGGAAAGATTGTCTATTATGCCACTCTGCCTTGGAGCCAGTTGATTATGGACTGCACCCTCTGAGAACTGTGAGCCAAATAAACCTTTTCCCCTTCAACTTTGGGTGTCAGTCTTGTCTCAGCAAGGAGAGAAAAGTAACAAACACCAAGAACTGGTGGCTTAAAACAAAAGTTTTTTTTTTTTTTTTTTTTTTCTTACGGTTCTGTAGACAAGGAATCTGAAGTCAAGATTTTGGCAAAGGTTGGCTCCTTCTGGAGACTCTGGAGGAAAAACTGTTCTATGCCTCTCTTCTAACTGATGATGTTTGTCAACAATTCTTGTGTCCCATGGCTTTTAGACACATCACTATAATATTCTAATATTTGCCACCCTATTCATATGACATTCTCCTCTCTCCATCTCTGTGATTCATAGAAAAGTAGCTGTAAGCCTAACATCACCAGCATATACAACCTTTCTTCTTTTAAGCATATTTCTATTGAAACTCATCTTTGGTAGCTGATACCAAATTCTTTCTTACAATATATAAGAGCCAATATTTTCTCATGTTAAAACCTACATTTTCACCAGAAGTATTTGATTATTAAAGAAGATATGAATTCTAGAAGATAAAATATGTTAAGGATAAAATTGCCTTTTATCCATGCATGTTTTCTTCTATTATCTCACTAAAATATATTAAATTGATTTTCAGTATGAGTGAGTATCACATAAAGTTTGCTAACAGATTTGAGTTGTGACTAAGTAGTATGTACATCTATTTTTCTAATGATACATTTCTCAATACATATTCAACTTTTTAGAACACTTTTTCTGCCTTTTTTTCTGAGTATAATTTATAATAGAATTTATACTAGTAAATTAATTCATATTTTAAAATAAAGAGTTTTTCATTTAATATCAAAATATTTCAAGTAGGATAAAAAATATCCCAGAATATATTCTGGTAAAGAATACAAAGGAAGCTATGACTGGAGGCTATAATTATATTTCAGCAGTGGAGTGCTTGTTTAGTATGCATAAGGCCTTGGGTTTGATCCTGAGTACAAAACAGAAACAAAACTAAGAACAAAAGAACCAAAACCTAGGATTAAATTTCTCTAATTATTAATATGTTTTACCATTTTACATTTCCAAAGTTATTTCACTTTGCATGTTTGCAGAATGTAATTTAGATAAAAAATTCTAACCAGATGCATTCTTTCATTTTATTTGTTTTTTATATTATTTTATGATGACTTTCCCAGGTAAAACAGTCTAAAAAATGTCATTAATTGTAGAATGGGAATTTTTTTGAAAAATCCAAAGAACTATTTATGTGAGGAAGAACTGATTCAGGCACTACATAAAATATAAAATTCAGAAGGGAGTTTCAGTGCAGGGAGTTTCAAACTGGGATTTAGTGTTTGTTTCACCTAGCTATAAAAACATGATTCAGTGAAAGGAACTCTCCAAGGACTTTGGGAAATAGAGGACTTCTAAAATTCCCCAGAAATGTATAACCAAAAGTTTCATTTGAATAAAAAATGTGATCAAGATAACACAGCCTCCCTATAGCTACTTTTTCTCATCAAAAAATGTTTTTGTAACACTAGTGGATACTAATCTCTCATACTGAAATCCCAGAGAGGCCCCAAGGTACATCTGGCTAGAAATATAATTGGCAAAACCTACGATGTGTCCTGCCATCTGGTAGGAGTCACCTGATTGTCAGATTAATTCCCAGCACAACGGAATACTTGTGTTGCCCTTGCTTTAGATGTGTCTGAAGACCCACTGATGGGAACTGCATAGCTGAAGACTTGGTAAATTTCTCCTCGCAGCTTAGAGAGGGTGGTAGAAGCTCACATTGGAGATGCTTTTTATAATTAGGGAAGTGACTTCATTACTAGGATACTGAATAATACCTTGGAAAATGTATTTCTGAAAGGCAAGATCAGCTTTTTTAAAGAATTATTCATTACTAATACAGGTAAATATAATTTAAAATGTGCTTGATGGAATATTTTTTATTAATTTTATTGGTACATTTTTGGTATACAATATAATGACATTCATCGTTGGAAATTTGTAGCTTTATGTAATCTATCTTGGTGCTTATTTTTTTCCCCATTTCCTTGCCCTCCCTTCAACCCCTCCACCACTCCCTGGTTAAAAAGAATTTGTTTCCATTTTTTCATTGCATATTAAGGCCATACTCTTCAGTAAAATAAATAGGACACGCAGGTGTAAATACCAAATAGCTTCTTTATTGTGAGAAACTGAAAAGTGTAAATAAGGACTAAAAGGTATAATAGACAATGTGAAATAGGAAGAAAAGGGGCAAAGGGGAAGGGGAAGTGGGAGGGGTAGGGGAAAGGAAAGAAGGGAATGGTATTAATATGAGAAAATGAAAAAAGGTAGAATGCTTTTGGTAACCAGTCACAGAGTCATTAATGAACATATCCTTCTTCATTATTTGATATGAGTTTATGGCCAACCAATGCTTTGTATTCACATGGGCATGTAGAGAATGTAAATTGCATATAAATTTATAAAGATCCTTACGTTAAATATAAAAGTAATCTTGAACATAAAGCAATCTTGAACACATTTCGGAAGCCAAAAGTAGAGGACATTGTAAGTACAAAGGAAAATAAAATATTATGAGATTGGTTAATAATTTCTTTTTAATTTATAAACAGCTTTTTGCATAATTATTACCATGTTTAATTAACAATGGATTTCACAACTTTTTGAACAATATTTTAAGTCACTTATAAAAAATTCAATTATTATAGACACATATACCTTTAATATAACATGAAAATATATTTTCAACTATTTCAGGTTGTTATTTCATGTAAATATACAGAAGCAATATACATACACAATATAAATAAGCATATACTCTTAAGCCACATAGATATGCTTCAATTTTCTTCAGACTTAAGAAAACTTAAATCAGTTCTGAACATTTATGGTAAATTTCCTGCTAGCTAGTTTAGAATTAACTATATTAAGTTAAGTGTTACTAGTAGAGTCAATTGTGAGCTGTCATTGTTCAAATAAATAATTCCCTAAATTCACTGAGATTTTTAGCAAATGAGTTTGATGTAACAGCCCTATGAATTCAAACTGGTCCACATCTTTTTGACTTCTACAAGTCCTTGACTTAATGTGAGATCAATGCACGAGCATTAGGATCCAGTTTTCTGACACTAGCAATAGATTCTCAGAGTTTTCCCCGTCTTATTCATTTGCCACATTCTCAACCAAGCTGAAAAATTTCAGATTGTAATTTTGCACAACTGAAGAGTCAATGACTTTACTTTATGTAGATATATGAACTGGTTGAGATTGGCTTCATAAAATACTACAGACTGGGTAGGATAAACAACAGAAACTTATTTTCTCACAGTTCTGTGTGCTAGAAGTCCAAAATCAAATAGTAGGTTAAGTTTCTCTAGAGACTTTTTTCTTTGGTCCGCAGATAGATGTCTTCTTGCTGTGTATTAACACGGACTTTTCGTTGAACATACACATTCTTCCTATGGGGACATCTATCATTTTTGATTAAGGTCCCACTCTTAGCAGTTGATTGAACCTTAATGATCCCCTGAAGGTCAAGTTCCCATAAACAGTCACATTGGGAGTAATGCTTCAACATATGAGTTTGGGGAAACACAGTTCAGTCCTTAACAGTAGATAATGACATTCCTAATATATTTGGAGTAAAGAGAACTTTAAGAGCTAAACTGGTCATAACTTTTGACTAATTCATCACTGGATCCATTTTTTATGATTATGGATTTCTAGATTTACAAATGTTAATAACATTTATGGTAAACAGCACTCCTTAACATTTTACAGGACCTTCTATGGTTATAAGTAACAATATTTATTTGAACATTAATGATATTTTCTACAAATTGCTAAATTAGAAAGGTTTTAAACAGAAGGCTAAAATACTTAGACTTTATGTTAATATGGAACAACTCTTGCACTAGCAATGCCAACTGTGATTTCTATCAGTAACTCATAGATTTGAAGATCAGATTACCAATATTGTTCTGATTTTTTATTGTAATAGATCTGGAAAAAATACTCAAACTTAGGAAGATTGTATAATAGACAATCTTTTTTTTTAGCAAGTAAATATTTGATAGAAGATGACCAATTCCAGTTTTTCAGTGGTGGGGAAGGAAACGGGGTCTTCAGGATACTACACCAGCAGTCTACCTCTGACCTACATACCCAGACTCATGATTCATTCTTAGCTATCAATAAAATTCTGCAAGCCAATGTTCTGTGGGTTTTATTTATTCCTTTTAGTTGTGCCCACAGTGTTTTCAACCTTGAATGCAATAATAAAATAATAGGCTTCTGGAGTGTGATATTTGAAATTTGTCCTGTGGATTATACTTTTAGAAATTTAATTTTATTCTTGAAAGGTAGATATTTGTAAAATGTGATGCTTTAATTCATTCAACATTGCTTAGTGAATAATTCAGTGCAATCAACATATTCATAACCTTCAAATTTTATCACTTCTTTATAGTAGTCCATTTGAATTGCTATTTTCTAATTATTTGAAATTATATGATGAATTAATGTTAATTATACTGTATGCATTCTGCTGTGCCATAGAATAACCACAAGCATTTTTTAGTTGTTACATAGTTTTTAGGTATATATCTATGATGAAACTAAAATAAACTTGCAGTCCAATATACAACATGGGAAATACTTGGCAAAGCAGTATTTGAAGAGGGCAGAAATAATATCTGAGTGGTCAGAGGACCCAGGACTCTTCACTTGCTGTGCTACCCATATAGATAACATAGTTCTACCTGTCATTCATTAGAGGCTGGAATTCCTGAATATCACACAAAGGATCTTATTGCAATCTTAATATGCTTAAATTGATTTACAAAAATATCTGGTTTTTAATGAAAGAATTCAGGACCTTCTAAAGAGGTAGTCTCTTATTTTAGGATTCAAATGATTTGAAAATGCTCACAGTATAGTCATATTCTTCTAGTTGTTCTTATTGCAGCCACTCTGAGCAAATGTGAATTCATCCAATGATGATGCTCTATTACAATTTTTAAATAATTAAAAATACTATCCTCACTCCTTAGCAGGGCGTTTTCCTTCTTTTTCAGTAACACTGTTGTTAGTTCTATCATTTTCTGCCCAGAATCTGGAAGTATAGTCACCCTGTCTTGCCTTCCCTTTTCCTGCACCTATTTAATTCACCATGTGTCTGGTCCACAGTCCATAAACTGTCTCTAATGTGCTATACTTTACTTTAATCCTGTATTTAATATCAACTTTAAAGAAACATATAGTGTTTATCTCTAAAATGGTGTTTTCCATCGGTAATCTAAGTATTAAAATATTACTGTAATACTAAAATAATTGTTTTCTTTGAAATACAGCTTAATTAAATTTGCATTTATACTAATGAAACACTCATATTATCAGAACTCACTTTTTCTTAAGGCTTTTGATGTTTCTTTATTATGAAAAAT
>NW_004624755.1:3050755-3065654 GCF_000247695.1 Heterocephalus glaber | reverse complement strand
TATAAATAGTATACAGAATTTTCAAACCTTATCATAAAAAAACTTGTTAAATTTTAATTAAATAAGATTTTCCTTATTGCTAAATACATTAAAATGCAGCCCCATAGCAGTGTTCTGTGTTTAAACCATAGCCGTGCATAATTCTGCTTAAAGTTCATAGACATCAGAATGTGAGTACCATTCCATCCCTCGTGGAGGAAAGTAATGATGCCAATCAACAGGGCATTGAAATGAGCACTGGTTTTTTATCATTGATTGCAGAGCTGTTGCTGCCAAAGCAAGATTGAAAGCAAAAACTTTGCCAGAATAAACTAAACCAAAAGCCATATAAAATCATTGGCTCTTTTCAGTAAGAGTTTGAAAACAGGTTAGTGAAATGTACTTTGGCTGAATTTTGAAATTATTCTGATTTTATTGTCATTTAAATTGTGAGAATATAGGAAAATTTACTTGAGAAATGTTTCAGTATAACAACAAGAAATTTTATGAACTGAGACACTGAAAAGAACTGAAAAATAAAGATAGACTAGGTATGGTATGTCTCTATATCTATTTATGTAAGTTGAAACTAGAAAGTTCAGTGAGTGTCATATTTCTGTTTCTATCTGCGATCAGTAGTGAATCTGACCTAGGACACAACAGAATTGCATCCCTTTGTTTATATGGCTGACAACTGTGAAATATCCATTCTAAAAGTGTCCATCCCTGTCTCATGTATCCACCAAGACCCTGATATGTCCTATCACAAAGTTTTTTACTTCATGTGGAGTGATGCATAATATGGCAGCAGACAAGTAATTCCTGAGAACAGCAGTCATTCTAATAAGTGTATGCCTTTGAGTGAGGTGGTTATTTTAAAGAAATAGAATATAAATATCACATAGACCTATTTTAGAAAATACATCACCAAAATCATGTCCTTCTAAATAGTATGGTATGTATTGGCCATGTGGCAATTATCAGAATGACAATACTGGGAAATAACTACTGTGCTTTAGAAAATAAAGATCCTAATTTATGCTAGAGGCCTCTACATCTGGTCCTAGACATAGCTATGCATTATCAGTACAATTTTAAATAAGGGATGTAAAAAAAATCACTGTATTTATCAGACATTTTATCTAATGTGTAAAATTTCTTTAAAATTGGCAGATTTTTTAAAAACTTATTTAAGACACTTAAAAAATTATAAATATGTTTTAGAAACTGTTAGGTTGGCACTGAATAAAGGAAACTAAAATATAAAAGCCATTTAAGCAAAGCAAGCATTTATTTCTCTCTATGCAAATACAGTGAACTCAAGTCTGTCATGAATATCTGGACATTGCAAGAACACCATCTTTAAGTGTGTTCATCAGTATATCTTCCACACTGTGTCTCCACAAGTGGGCTCTGTGGTCCAGTAGGAGTAAGTTGAAGCACATATTCCAGAATTAAGCACTAACCATTTATTCTTACATGTATTTGTGCAGAATGTCATCTGTGGAAGGAGGCTTAAAATGTAGTCTTCAAGGCAGAATAAACTATTGAGTATCAATTCAATTTCTGTTTTTACTTTTTGAGAAATCTCCACACTGATTTCCATAGTGATTATATTAGTTTACATTCTCAACAACAATGTAGAAAAATTCCCTTTTGCTGAGATCCTCACCAGTATTTATGATTATCTGATTTCTTGATGATAGACATTCTTTCTGGTGTAAGATGGTACCTCCTTTCATTCCTTCTTTCTTCTCTCTCTCTCTCTCTCTCCATCTCTGTCTCTCTCACTTCAGAAATAAAATTGAGAGAGAGAAAGAGAGAGCAAGCAGATAGATAAAGAGAAAATAAGAAGAATGTTCTCAAATGGATGAGAAGGAACAGGAAATGGAGGGAGGGTCTGGAGGGGAGGGAAAGGAGGTGGAAGAAAATGATGAGAAGACATCTTTTGCAAATGGAAAGGGAACAAACTGTTGAAGGAGGGAGGGAAAAGTTAGGGGATGAAAAAGAAAAAAAATACAGGGAAAGATAAAAGAATTAAGATGTATTATGTGCATGTTCCAACTGTCCATGTTATTTGTAATGATTATGTACTGCAAAAAAAAGCAATAATAAGCAAATGTAGTGCTTAGTTTATAATTTCCTTAGCTAAATATCTGTCATTTCATTTTCTTTTTTTTTCTTAAATTGTTTTATTGGTACATTTTAGGTATACAACACATTTACATTTCTCCTTGGGAACTTGTACCTTTACGTGATGCATCTTGGTTCTTATTTTTCCCCATCCCCAGCCCTCCCTTCATGCCCTCCACCCTTCTTTTTTTACAAAGACTTTATTTCCATTTCTCATCATTTTTCCTTTCCCTTCTTTCCTTTCCTCCTCCCCTCCCACTACCCCTACCCCTTTGGACCTTTTCTTCCTATTTGGCATTATCGATTATTCATTCTAATCATTGGTACCTTTTAGGGATACAATATAATGACATTTATCATTGGAAATTTGCACCTTTACATAGTCTCTCTTGGTTCTTATTTTTCACCCTTCCCCAGCCCTCCCTTCAACCCCTCCATTCCTCCCTATTTACAAAGATTCTGTTCCTATTTTTCCATTTTGTCATATTAATTCCATTCCTTTCTTTCCTTTCCCCTACACCTCCCACTTCCTTCTCCTTTGCCCCTTTTCTTTCTATTTCACATTACCTAACTAGACCTATATCTCTTGCCATGCACTAAACTAAAATTGAAATAGATAACAGATCTAAATATTAAAATAGAAACACTGAACTGGCTGGAACAGAGGTTAGGTAGAACTCTTGAAGACATTGGTGTAGGAAAAGATTTTATGAACAAACTTACAGATTGGAAAAACTGGTGTGGTACTTTTTTTAGATTGAAAAACAAGGAATGCGTGAGAGTCTTCAGGGGCACACACATACACACATACATACAAAGACATACACTCACCTTAACTCCCCCTCACATACAATCACACACACTTTTGCGGATAGCATATAATTTTGTTGCATATCTTTAATCAATAGAAAGTTCTTCATTATTCTTATCTCATGTCTCTCTACCTGCCTGTAGTTTCCTTCTAGTGTATACTTCTACCCTGTGGGGTAATATGAAGCAATTCTACTCCATCTTCCACATGAAACTTTCCTTAATGTCACAGGGTGAGTTTCCTTCTCAGAATCTTCTGTTTTCTGAGCACAGTATGAAGATTAGTCATGATAAGTACCATGGCCTAAACAGTTAACACAAACTACAGTCCAAGAAGTGCAGAGCAATGTGGAATAAAATAATTCATTTTATACAGTACTTTGAAGAAATTTGTGCATTTCTTCCTTCCATCATCATAGATCAGTGTGTTTACCAGCAAAATACTATATATACATGCATAATAGTATCATACTTATTTCTCCCATTTTTTATTGGGATATCTTTTGCTTTTTATCTATCTTTTGTACTATTACAGGAGAAAGTTAGGTCCTTTACAAACCATGCAGGCTAAAATAACTTTTGAAAAGCACTTTAATATATTTCTAGTATACTAATAAAAATTTGGAATCCATTTATTAACCATAAAATGCAAGAATTAACATGAAATGAATAATGTTATTTTACCATGTGATGCTTATCTTGGGAATTTAGGGTAAGAAATAATTTCAAGAGTAGAAAATTTATGAATGGAAAATTTTGAAATATCTTAACTAAATTATACCTACATGGATATGTAAGACCATCTTTTATCTTAAATAGGTATTATGTATGGCAATTACAAACTAGATAATTATTAAAAGAATGGTGAAAAGTTGGAGCTACAGTGTGGAGAGGTTTTTCAGATACAGTCAACTGGAGTAGTATCTGGGGAACATTTTCCACATAAGGCTTTGTGGAGTAATTGGAGAGCCTCTCAAAGGCTGTTCTTACTGTGGAGCTATACAATTGATCTAAGGCACAGTATTCTTCTTTCAATTACCTGGTAATTACAAGTAGAAGTAACTGTGAAACTGTATAATAACTGATGATGGTCTATGTTTCCTTAGCCATCTGGTTTATTCTTCACTAACATTTTCCCCATTTATGGATTTTGAAAACACATAGAGGGTTGAAATATTTCTTGTATTTCCTTCAGAGAAAGATATAATCTTTGAGTTGAATAAATAAGAAGATTTAGGTTCTGGAATGCTTGATAAGAATCTCCCTTAAAGCAAAGAATCATGATTAGTCTACTTTTCATAGCCCCAGACACTCAAAGGAAGCTTCACCTTTTCATTCAATGACTTTATGGCTTCAAACACAAGAATATCACTTTGAGATCATAAAGTTTGTTGAGAAAGAAGGTCAGTTGATACACCTTAAGAGAAGATTTGGAAATTTTTATTTCAAGAACCTCCTTAGCCCTTGCATAGTTTTTTTGTTGTTGTTGTTGTTTTGCTTTTTTTGGGGGGGGGTATCAGGGTTCGAATTCGGGATCTTGTGCTTGTGAGGCAGGTGCCAGAGCCATTGAGCTAAATCCCCGCCCCTGTTTTACTCTTTTTTTTTATACTTCATAATTGTAGCTGTCTTGATATAATTTGAATTTTTATTTTAATTTTTTGTTTAATATCTATCCTGACTTCATATAACCACAAAGCAGTACTAATGGTCTGATTGAAGAAAATAGTAAGTTTTGAAAACTCTGCTTACTTACTGAAACCAACGTATTTTTTGGCAGTTATAAAGTCTTGGATCCTATTTTCCAAAACATTTTGCACCTTAAAGTCTTAGTCAAATGCCTTACTGTTATGTACATTGTTTGCTCACCATTTTTAGTTTTTTAAAATGAGTTATTCAGGTTTAAAGAAAGATCTCTAGCCCACAGCCACCAAGCAATCGGGATCTTATTCCAACAAACTCATGGAACTAAATTCTGCCAAGAATGTAAAAGGTCCTGGGAAAGGACTCCAGATAACAATGCAGCCCTCTGATAGCCTGATTTTTGAAACCCTAAGGGATCACACCCTAAGGAAATGACCTAGTCAGGCTATACCTCAGCTCCTGAATGGAACCTCCATTCTAGTAAATGTGTAGCGTTTCAAGATGTTACATTTATTATAGTATGTTACACAGAAATAGAAGCTTAATTCACAGAGGGAAGAACAATCCTGGGAAGGTTCTTTCAAGGAAATTGATATAGGAAAATCTCAGGAAGCTATGAATCAAATGAATAGGTCTCATGAGAGCATGAGTGGAAAAATATCACCTTGATCTGATTAAATGTCAGTTCCACCCACAGATGGAAATATACTTCCCTTAAATTCATATATGATTCTCAGGGGTCCATACACACCCTACAACGTAATACTTACAATGACCTGTAAGTATTGCAAATTTTCATATAGTTTTACTTTTCCAAGCTTTTGTAAAAATTATTTGTCCAATGTAATTGGAAGATTTCATGTGATATACTTTTTTTCTGAAATAAGATTTAAAATATCACATTGAAATTAGAAGAAAAATAAATAGATTTTGTATCATCTTTCATCAACCTACAGCTAGTACAAAGTTTTATATGTACCAGAAAAATATGCATAAAACCACATTATTATCAGAGACAACAAAATGAATAAGACGTTCTCTTCTTTGACTTATAATAGCTGTACTATGGTGACTAATTTATTATATAATTTTTATAAATAACGTGCATATTCAGTAATTAATAAACTGAAAATTTGCTTTATTTGCTATCTTTTGCATGCAGTTCTTTCATAATAATTGGAATGTTCATCTTTCTTTTCCCCTAGGTATCAAAAGATGCACAATAAGAACTTCCTGCTGAAGATTCTTTACTGCATTTCTCATAGTTTTAAATGCTCCCTTTCTTATTCAATGTGAAATCTCTATTTGCCTTTATTAAGAAATAATGTCATTTGCATCTGTTCATTGCTCAGAATACTATCACCACACACACACCCTATTATTCAAAAGAACCACCATCCCTTCAGTTTTCTCAGTTTACTATTTGAATAATTAAAAAATAGAACTTTCTTCAGATATTCCATGAAAATAATTACATGTCTGCAACCCTGTTTCCAAATTTCAGCCTATTTCATCCACACATCTTCCTGTTTTCATTGATAAAGCAGTTTTTCTTTTTACTTTCCAAGATCTTTATATCTGAAATATTCAATGGCACTTAACAATTACTTAAAGCGTAAATGCCTATGAACCTATTTAAGTAGGATGTGTCATTCAAAGACTCATGTACTAAGGAAATGATCTCTAAGTAACAATGTACAGAAAGGCCTGAGAGGTGATTGGATCATGAAGGCTTTGACTACATCATGTATCAATCCATTGATGAGATCATCATATGATTATGTATTACTAGAAGATGATAGAACCTGGACGTAGAACCTATATGAAGAGAGTAGTTCATGGAGGTGTCACCATGAAGGTTAAATATGGTCCATGGCCATTTCTTCCCTGCCTTTTTCCTTGTTTCTTTGCTTCCTGGCCAACATGAGTTCAACAGCTTTCCTCCACCATACTATTTCTGCTATTATGCTTCTGCCTCCCCACAAGCCTAGAAGCATTATATCCAAGTAACAATGGACAGAAGTCTCTGAAACCATGAGTCAAAATAAATATTTCAACCTAAATTGATTTATAACTGATTTTATCACTGCAATGGAAACCTGAATAACACAGAACACAAAACTTTTTTAGATGAGAGGAAACCCCAGGCTTCAGAACCAAATGAGCTTACCCTTGTGAAGTATACATTTGAGATTGGGTGAAAAAGACCTGTGAAAACCTGATTGCCATTCAAGTATAAGAAATAAGATATTTTAAAGACTATTCAAATAAATCAAAAAAGTGAATAACAAGAGTGGCACACTCAACATACAAAATCGATATAGATTTATTTTAAGATATCAAATCTGGTAGCACTAAATCCAATTTTTTAAGAGTAGCTTCTGGAATATCTTGTTCATAAATAGAAACAGACAAGCCATTTTAGCATAAGAAACTATTAGACATGAAAGAAAATAAGCCAAGCTAAGCAAATGAAATTACAAGGTAGAAGAGAATAGTATGTCAGCTCATATCAGATTTGGGGCTAATGTGCTGATTTGGGCAAATCATATGAATGCCAACTACAACTTACTGATTTGTCAAATTTGGGAGATTGCCTGATTCAGTATTTTCAACTTGTTCTCCATAAAACAATAGTTTGTTTTGTTGGGGTTTTTTTGTACCGGGAATGAACTAGGGACCTTGTGCTTGTAAGGCAGGCAGCAGAACCACTGAGCTAAATCCCCAGCCCTAAAACAATAGGTTTTGAAGCTGCATTTTATTTCAATAATTGTGGGGATGATCAGGTAAATAAAGACCTTTCTACCAAGTAGAATACCTCTGTTAATATCAAATGCATATATGTCTTCATATACTTTATTCAAAAATATTTTAATGCTAAAATAACATAATAATAGTCATACATTTTGAGTTCCAATTTTTCATGTTGCCATGGCATAAAGTGTAAAAAGGTTGGGATGAACACTTAGTATTTCCCTTTATTTTCCATCTAATATCTGGTACATTCACGTAGTTTCTGAAAGGGCCTGTTTTTAACATAAAAATACTTCAAAAGTATGCTAGAATTTCTATCAATACCAGCCATAATATGCTTCTCTTTTATTAGAGAAAAACCTAAGCTTGTATTTCCAAGGGATTGACAAAGAGATATTATCTGCAAAGATTCAAAAGAATGTTCCAAGATGGAAGCAAGACAATATCTTAGCAACCTGAATAATCTAGGTCACAAACAGTAGAGTTCAAGGACCCTGGGTGGGGAAGGAGAAGAAGAGAGAGGCAGAGGAATATTAAGTAAAAGAAAACTAGATATATTTGAAGGCTCAAATTGAATCAAAAATGCATGATTAAAAAGAGCTTTTAAGAGAATTTTAATGGAATTCTTGATAAGCTACAGGGAAGGCTCTTTTTTGACAGGGGACTGTATATCCATGCCCTCTCAAATGTTGTAAGTGCATAAAGAGGGCTACACATTTGTATATTTAATAAATGTTAAGTAAGTGCTTTGTTTCATAGTGTGGTGATGCAGCTTTAAAAACTCATTTGAATTCTGGACCCAAAAATCAGTCTAGAGTTATTCATTAAAATGAAATTATGAAAAATAAAATAAGATAGTTTTCTGGTTTTACTATGTGAGTAAATCAGCCGTTCAACAATCACATATGATATAGAGCAATAAATTGTGCTCTATTGGGCAATTTAGGTTTTGAAAAAATTCCATTATTGCAGAGTTTATTGAGCATCAATAGACTGGATGACAAAATTACTTGTTGACCCATGATTTTGAAATTATAATTGAAATGAACATAATGAAATTAATGAAATAGAAATACAAAACTTTGGGATGTACAGTAACTGTTTCAGGGGGAATTAATTAGTCTGAGACTGATATGAATGTGTGCAAACAATGGTTAAATAGAACTTCCTCTTAGGCCAGGGATTTAGCTCAGTGGTTTCACCCCTACTGCACAAGTGCAAGGACCTGAGTTCAATCCCTGGTACAAAAAAAAAAAAGAGAGAACTTTCTCCTAAAAAAATTGTATTTAAGACTAATTTCATAATTTTTTTAGGTTAAATATGACTATACTATAATAATCCCCTTAAAAGACAACTTGTAGAATGGGAGAAGATATTCACCAACTAAGTATCTGATAGAGTTGATATGCTGTACAAGGTACTTCAAAATCTCAATGGCAAAACAAAAACACAATAAAAAAGGCAGTAGACATTTCTTAAAAAAAGAATACAAATAACAAATATGAAATAATGTTCAGTATCACTTATCAATGAAATGCAAATTTAAATCACAAGGACTTACTGTTTTACTTCAGGAGGAATGGCCTTTATCAAAAAAACTAAAGATACAGGTGCTCTAGAGGGTGTGGAGAAAACAAATCCTTGTAGATTGTTGCTGCAGATATAAATTAGTACAGCTATTATAAAAAATAGTAATACATTTTGTGGAAAAATACAGAAAATAATACCATAGTATCTAGCCATCTCACTACTGGGTTTATTTCCAAAGGAAATGAAAGGAGTGTGTTGAAGAGACATTTCTGCTCTTGTTATCACAGCACATCATGCTAACCAGGGACTTGTAACAATATAAGCGCCCGTTAACTGATGGCTAGGTACAGAGATTATGATACATATACATAATGGAATACTACTCAGCCATAAAAGGCATGGAATTATGTTATTTGGGACAACATAAATTGAAATAGATGGAAATCATTATGTTAAGTGAAATAAGCCAGGGACAGAAAGACAAGTACTATATAATCTCACTTATAGGTAGAAGCTAAGGTTTATCTTATAAAAATTGAGGATAGATTGGTGGCTGAGAATAGAATGGAGGTTGAAGAAAGGGGAGGGAAATACGGAGGAAAACCAATCAATGGTTGTGAATTTATTTAGATAAGAGCAAGATATTCTGGTATGCCATTGCACAATAAAGTAACTATAGATAACATCTATGTACAATATATTTCAACAAAATAAAAGAAAATATTTTGAGCGCTTTTCCCATAAAGAAATAATTTTCAAGGAGATGGATATATTCAACCTGATATAAGCATTATGGAATATATACATTTCTCAAAATATCACATGGGATTTGATTTATATGTATAATTTAACTATATTTTATATCAGTGAAAATAAATTTATTATAAATTAGAAAATAGAGATTAAATGAAAGTAGTGTAAAACATTATTTTCAGAGAAAACATGTGAAGCTATAGATTTTCTAATCAACAGTATGAGAGGCAAGAAATAATTTTGGTTGGGGCCGTGGATTTAGCTCAGTGGCTGCGCTGCCTGCCTCACGAGCACGGATTCCCAAGTTCAATGCCCGGTGCCAAAAAAAAGAAAAAAGAAAAAAAAAATATTCTTGATCGTAGAGCCTAGTACAGATGACCTACTGTTAAGCATTTTAAAATTTGTCCTAAATGTGTTACTTTTAAAGCTATAAAATTTTAAACTGGGTAGTGACATAAATAGTGTTAAAATTTTAAAGTTATATGTGACAATAGAGAATAATTGGAAATGGACAAATACTGCACTCTGGAAAATATGTTGAAGGTAATTGCTCTAGTACATTTCAAAAATAATGCCTGTTTGGAAAATCGGGAGGAAAAATGTAGCTGAAACGTTAATCCAAATGCCTAGCAATTACTGAAAATTTGGATTTGGGAAGTGAAGGATGAGGAAGAACTCCTGGGGTGATCAATAAATCTTGAGTCCTTTAGAATACTAAAGTTAAAGTGGTTTGTCACATCAGTTCACTGATGTAGTGATATTTTAAAAAGCAACAATACATGGGGACGAGCTATTTCTGATGAGAAAATTAAATAAAGATGACTACCTGGATGCAAAGATACCTGGATGTGAAGAATGAAGTTTTTATGACAAAATGAAATGAACATATCCTGTCTACAGTTAAATGTGTATTGCTGAAAGTCAGGAGAAAGATGGATAGCCAAAATACTCATCTGAGACAACTCTATGAAGAATCTAATCAGAGCTATGAAAAAGAGAATGAGATTTCCAGGGAGAAAATATGCCATGAGAAGAGAGGCACTAGAATCCTGATCCTGGACAACTTTAATACTCAATGGAAAAGGGGCTATGTTTCCTGAGAGGTTATAGTTTAGAGAACAGCCTTACCCACAGTACTCTATTCTCGTGGAAATGTTTATATGTTTTACAAATTTAATCAACACAGTGGGTTCAACTAAGAAAAATGAAAGAGAAGGCACCAGAAGAAAAAGAAGGCAGAAACTGAATGAAATATTTTGTATTCCACCCATTTCTTCATAAAAAGTCTCATCAATATGAAATTTATAGATACTGCTCAAATGATGCTTTTGCTGTAACTTCTATTTTTAAAATAATAGAAAGATTGTGATGAATATGTAACCACAGTTTGTCAAGGGGAAGGAATCAACAGCTTTTATCCCAGCTGTGAATATTTTTAATTTCCCTCAGATTCTTTTGACCTCATTTAGCTACCAGAAATTAATTCACTGATGATTAATTTAACAGGAAGAAACCCAGTATCTTTCTGCTTTAACATTTCTCAAGAACATGTTCTTTGTTATATTTCTTTGTGAACTACAAAGACTTAAAAGTGAGTCCTGCTGAGAATTACCTTAAAAAAACAGAAATAAAATTATCAAATGTCAATATGGCAGAGTAAAATGTGATGATGCTTCATTATTAAATACTTATTCTTAATAACTGTGGCCCTCAAAAATAACTTATGAAAAGTACGAATATAATTAAAATCCTTGTAAAAATTTAAGTTGCAAAGAAAAAAGATTAAATAAGTGAACATATTTTCTCTTTCAAAAATTTTAATAAATCTACAGTAACCTGGAGTCTACTTTAAATATGAAATAAACTAAATGTAACAGAAAAATTTGTGTGGATTATATAAAAATAAAATTCAGAAAAGTAGAAATACTGCCAAAGTTTGTTGTAGAATAAAATAGGCTGTGAATAAAGAATAACCAATTAACTAGTCAACTAGTTACTAATACTTAGTAGTGCCTAGAACCAGATAAAATAAAGGTGTGGTTTTTGTTTTCCTCTCTAACTTCTCTGAGACACAAGACTGACTGTGGTAAACTGTCTTTCTATCCAAATTTTAAATCATTTAAGTCCAACACCTTCCAAGATTATAAAAGCAATAATGGTTCCACAATGATTTCAATTTATTTCATGGCTTTACACCTGGCAATGCTTCAAGTAGATAGTACTCCCTGAAAGTCTTGTCTCTCAGTTCTATCTGTTACAGTCTTACTTGTCTTTCAATATTTGGCTTAAATCTCTGTCATAAAGATTTTAACAATGTTTCCTAATATTATCAGTCCCTTTCTCTTCTACAGCGAAGTTTAATAAGTATCGTTGGCTCTATATTTGGGGGGGTCCTGTACCGAACAAGAATAGGTTATTTCTTGTCTACTTCTTTATTTTCTTTTTTGGTACCAGTGATCAAACTCGGGACCTTGTGCTTGTAAGGCAGGCACTGGAACCACTGAGTTAAATCCCCACCCGTAGTTTATGATTTGAAGTATGCAGTAGAATATGCACAGATTATTTTCAGATACTTTGCCATTTTATATATGAGTGCACATCAATGGATTTTGGAAACTGTAGGATACCTAGGAACCAATTAATTAAATTACATCACAGCATGATTGAACTAATTTTGAATTGAATGCAACTCACCATAAGTCTTTGAGTTCTCAACATATGCTGAGTATCTTTAATAGGACACTACTCAGAACTAGAAATTGAAGATTTTTTGGTTTACATATTACTTTATATTTATGCTGCACTTCATTTAAAAAAGATTTTGGTACTATTGATTAGGGAGACTACACAGGACGAGAGAGTAGACACATAAAGATGAATTTACCTACACATAAATTTCACAATCTACAATAGGATGTGAATATATGTAAAGGCTGTGACTTTCATGCAGTTATACACAAATAGTGTATAAGGCACAAAAGAAGGAATGCTAGATTAAATGACTGAAGACAAAAGTTTTGTCAGATAGTATCCACAAAGGATGTTGCAAATGGATTAACTATAGCAAGAACTCATTATGAAAAAGTTACATTATTCACCAAAGGGTTTCAAAGGTCATAAACTGAGAAAATAAAATGTACCAAACATTGTTTATGTATTCTGGTATCAGATTTAATTCTTCTATTTTCTTTCCTATATCTGAGAGCTAAAACTAAGTTTCCCAGACTCCATGGCAAGCATGATTCATTTTGGTAACTTCAATAGGAAATCTTTACAAAAATTCAGCAGCTTTTAATAGAATAATTTCTCTCAAAAGAAAAAGTCATTTGGACTTTTTGAGAAGGTAGATGTAATTTTTCTTCAATGATCTCCAAGCAATCTGACAGAAATCATTTACATTAGTGGTTCGGGTACCACAAGCAATAGTTCCATAGAATTCTTGTACTTCCTTATTTTAGAGATGACTATAGTTCTCAAAATATAACTATTTTTTTTGTAAATTCAAATTACCCTTTATTAAGTACTTTCTTAAAATGTGTTAGATATTTTGCTTTTTTGAACCAAACTACTAAAAAAGGCACAGAGATATATCATGACTGTATTTGCATTTTATTTTTTGAAAGCCATGTTTTTTTTTAATAAATGATAGCAAGTAAAAGGTAATAAAATGCACTGAGAATACAGATGATGAGGATTTATATATGACTGAACTCGCATTTTATCCTGAAACCTGAGGGAAACCAATGAAAGCTTGAATCTTAAGAGGCCAGGGATTATTTAGGTTGAGGATACTGTCTTAGATGAAAATACGGTGGTTCCCATAGTAGTTCCTCTTATATGCTACTAATATTAAGTTCTGTAATTACAGAGATTGTCTCAATTTCATGCATCAATGCCAAATATCTGATGTGTTGAAATACTTTCAAGGAACACAATGATTCTTATTTTTGGTTATTAAATCTTTTCAATGTGTTACATTACTTTACTCTTAAATGTTTCAAATTTTTGGTTTTTTCCATTTTTTCCAACATTTTTCAAGAATGTTTCAGTTCGTACACCATAATGAGTGCTTCTTTTGCTTAAATGATTAGAATCTTCCTTAGAAGTAGGTATTTGACATAATTAATCTACTTTATAGAGAACAGATATTGAATTTCAAGGAATTTTTTGCCCAAGGACAGGGTAAACTACTATTTAGAAAAAAAGGACATGCTAAAGTTTAAGCATGAAAAAATATATTTATATATTATTGAGAAGAATAATAGTGATGTAATAATGATTTGTTTTTTCCAAAAGGAAATAGATTTCCACAAAATAAAAATTTATAACTGAAATTGTGTAATATGTATTATTGGTTTCACTGACTAAATATATTTAAATCAAAACTGTATTATAACAGAAAAATTCATCTAGAGCATTAAGTTTTTAACAATTCATGGATTTTTTTAAGAACAAAGTATTTAGTTTCCCGTGTATTTGTTGACCAGAAATTATTTATTAAACAAGGAAGTAACAGTCATACACATTTAGTTAAAATATATGTTAAATACCTAAGAATCATTTTAAGGGAAGCGCACAGTTTTCCAATAGAGTAAAATGTTGTAAAAGGCTAGTATTTAATTGTGTATCATTTTAGACATAGAGGTTACTCTAGACACCAGAGAATTATCAAGGCTTGATGACTCCCAAACTCTTCTATCCTCAAGCAACCTCAGATACAAAATTTAAAATGAAACATTATGGAAAGGACTGGAAGATACAGAAAGATTTGATAAAATTGCATCTTTTCTGAAGGACCCGAAAACACTGGCCTATTACATGAAAAAGCAGATGGCCTCTTACTTTATGAAATATACATAGAAGGTATTATCACAAAATACGGTGAATGCTTCAATTAAAAAAATACAATAGAAGACACAGTGTCATTAATCCCCCTGAAAATATTGCTCCTTGCTTCAAACACGTTTGACTATCCTACTGGTATTGCTACTTTTTGAAGGAGCTCTGCAAGTCCTGTTTTGTCAGCATCCGTAGTTTGGATTTTGTGGCTGCCTCATGTCCTACATCAATTCAAAATATTTATGCTCATAATCATTTTGATTTAAGACAAGAGCCAGAAGTTGCACAGTGCCAGATCTGGTGAAAAAGGTGGATGAGGGCTCACTCTAACACTACCTTTCAATTGGATGGGTCTGAGCACCGACATTCAGTGTGGTTTTTGCTTGTTTGGTTTTTTTTTGCTTAAGTTCTTTCATTGGTACATTTTAGGTATACAACACATTTACATTTATCATTGGGT
>NW_004624755.1:3014028-3024303 GCF_000247695.1 Heterocephalus glaber | reverse complement strand
AAAGAAAGAAAGAAAGAAAGAAAGAAAGAAAGAAAGAAAGATTATAAAAAATGAATAAACAGTTCAATGATTAGGGAAGAGAAAAATCACAAGTCACAGTCAGCTTTCTTTGTTTCTTAAAGAAGGGATTCAAGAGATTAACTAACACTGATAATTAAAATTGAAAAAGGAAAAGTAGAATAAATATAAAACATTAAAAGAGGGGAAACATTAATAAAAACATTTTCAGGTTTCATAAAACTTAGGTGACATGGGTATGCCAGGGATATTTAGTTCACACTGCTGTAAATAAAAATTCTAAACACCAAATTCTGTCGTGGAAGTAGAAAATATTTGTATGAATCTAAGCCTTCTTTATCCATGTAAACAAAAAGTACAAATGGATTGAAATTGGATTTGAAGAATTTTTTAAATTTTTCATAAATAATGATGGAAATTTTTAACCAACAACTGAACTGGCCCAGAAGGTGACCAGATATTTGGCCAAACATCACTCTGTGTTCTTCTTTGAAAATATTTTGATATAATTAACATTTAAATAAGTAGAATTAGTAAAACTAAGTCTCTTTTCTCCTGTCAGTGAACCTCGTGCAATTAGTTGGGCCCTGAAAAGAAACAAAACAAAACAAAACAAAACAAAACTGCCCCTTCAAAATAAGCAATAATTCTTCCCAACTAACTGCCTTCAAACCAGAACAACACTTTCTCCTACTCATATATTTGTCTGTTCTTAGTACGGAGTCTGCTGCTTTGGATTCAACCTATATTTTCAGCTTTTGGTCTACTGGGAATTTTCAGCTTTCTTAGTTGTGGTAGCCAATCGCTTATAATAAATTTATGTAAACATATGCATACACATCCTATGAATTTTTTCCCATTCTGGAGAACACTGACAAGTATGAAAAGATAAAAATTATTGAAAGGAAGCTTCAAAAATTATTTTTATGAAGTAAGTATGCCTTTGGATTTGAAACATGACACTTAAAAGTCTACAATAAGATAAACTGCACAATTATATCACCTCTAAATTGATGACAAATTTACTACTTATAATTTCAGCCAATGCAAGATAGAGTAGCAGGGACTAGAGGATGGAAATGAGCATAGTAATAGGTTAGAAACCATAAATACAATAATCAATAAGTCCATATTAACATAAGCACACAAATAACTTTATAAATCTTTAGGATTTATAAATCCTAATCTTTAGGATAGAATGATAAATAATAAATTCCTGGTAAATAATAGATTGATAAAATGTCATCATTTAGCAACTATAATAGTAGTAATTCAGGCTAAATACATCAACAAACACTAAAATTTGTTGAGTCAAATACTGAAAATCTCATATGACATTTACATAATATATAAATGTGTAAGTTCTTAGTAATGATAGAAAATAAAACTAAGAGGGAGAGGCAGTAAAAGGAACTAAGATGTTTTGTGTACATGTACTAATTCCTTATGTTTAATGCTATCATGATGTACTATAAACGTGCAATAATACAAATTATAATTTTTTTTTAAAAGCTTTCTAGGTAAGTCACATGGCAGATACGATGAAAAAAGACAGAGACAATAAAAGAACATAGAAAGATAGGGATGAGAAAAGAAATGAGAAAACAAGGAATTAAGCAACTACCAAGAAATTTAAAAATTAAATTAAATAAAAATTAGGGGTCTGGGGCTATAACTAAGAGAAGGAGCCCTTGGCCCAGATTTGACACCCAGAGCCAGGTGTGATGGCACACACTGGTAATCCCACATCTGGAGGCTGAGAAGGAAGGTCACCACAAGTTTGAGGCTAGCCTGGGCTATACAGTGAGTTCAAGGCCAGTCTGAGCTACATAGTGAGACCCTGTCTCAAATTACATAAATTAATAAATAAACCCCGCACATTCACCAATAGAATGGATTTATAAAATATTGTTGTGTAGTAGAATTACTTTGTAGTAGCAGTTGTATAGTATAATATCACAAAAAATCTACAAATTTTTGCAACAATAGTGATGACTATGATAGATATTTGTGGAGTGTAAGTACCAGACATAATAAGAAAATGTGGAATGTACCCTATACAGAATATTTGTAAACAGGCAAAATTAACCAACAGCAATAGAAATCAGAACAGTTCATACCTCTACTGTGTGTATAGACAGGAACAAGATAAAAAGACACTTACTTGTAGAATGTTAATGACAGTTTTTAACTTAAGCTGGGTGGTTGTTTTTGGGACATGTTTACTTTGTAGAAATCAAATGATATGTAACATTAAGATTGTCACTTTATTTTTTATTGTAACGGAAATGCTAAAAGTAAATGAAATAAACCATTTCTTATACAGACGATTGTAAAAGCCAACTTCTTTGCTACTCTAAATAATGACTCTGTAATTAAATCATTCTTTGTAGTATAATCTGGGTAATACATATTTGATTACTAATTAAGGTATAATACTTATCGTAATCATTCCATTGAGATGATAGATTCAGGAGGCAACAGGAGACCAGACTGGTGAGTGAGAAGGGATTTTTGAGAGAATTAATCTCCTTATAGAGCAGTATCAGGTTATGGTTTACTTTAAGTCAAAAAGACTGGCAAATAGCAAAATCAAAACAGCTTACTAGTAAGACATACTTTTAAAAGGCTAGGTACTTAACTTGAGTTTACAAGTATATGATTTTTCAAGATTTCATTGATTTTCCTTATTAACTTCCTTACTGAGCACATATGAATTGATTGTCTCTCCCTAATAACTGTTTGGTAACAGAATGGTTTCAGATATTGAGCAATACCTGCTGGGAACCAACCAATCAGAGTGATGGGAGTCATAAACAATTAATGTTGCCCTACAGTAGTATTCTGAGTGTATATATCCAGATGGTCTGACACCATGTTAATATGTCTGCAAAAATAAATATTGTTTTTATAATCTGAACCTACACCTTACAATAAGAACCTGAGTAATTATGAATTATTATAAGAAGAGAAAAAGTTCATTACTTCTTCCATTCACAAATGTGTTACATTTGGGCAATAATCAAAGATTGGGAAGAAACATACATTATTTTGAACCAACAGAAAGACAACCAAAACAGAGATTTTCACACAGATTTATTGCCAAGAGAGATACCATTTGTAGACTTTTTATTTAAATATTTCTGTTTACCAGTAATAGTGCCAAAGTTTTTCAATGAATTATATTCAGATGTTAAAAGATAGAAATTTTGTTTTCTTTGTCTCTCAATTGAGATCCTAATCTTTTATCCAAGTAAACCATCTCACTGGAAAACAGGCCAACCCCCTATAAATACTTACCATCACTTCATCAATCCACATAGATGCTTCTCAAGACAATCTGTTTTTGTCCCATGAAGAAGCTCTTTTGAAGTCTCATTTTATTTGTCAAATAATCTTAGTTAATGGAGTTTAGCTGAAATTGTTAACTGATATACTTTACTTTTGTAAGTTTCTTCTAAATGAACTCTGCTTTCTCTTGCTAGTCCATGTAGGGGAAAGGCCCAGTTATTCTTTTCAGAAGCCCTTTATTTTGAATTATTTGTAATACACACCCACTCTATTATCCCCTTTATTGAATTCATCTATTTACACGAACCCCATTACACTGCACAAATATTTGAATGCCATGGTTTGAGGATTTCTGCATGGTGAATTTTACTTTATTATGTTCAAGACATATAATAAAATAATATTAAGACAAACAATTGCTATAGACTAAATTTTGTGGTATAAAATTAAATCAAGGATCATAAAATATACTACAAATGTATTACACAGCATGATTTCATAAACCAATGAGATACAATGTAAAATATAAATACAACATATAAATATAATCTACTACTTAATGATCTGACAATCTGACAAACTTGCTATTGTAAATATTGAGCAATTAACACACAATAAAATTGTTCCTACCACTACAGAATTTCAAAAGACCTGTAAGATTTTATAAGTGGCCTCAATCTCACTAAATGTTCATTACAAGAGACTTAAAGTGGATTCATTGTTGTTTTTATTTGATAAATATTCATCAAATAAACATTGCATTCAGAATTATTTCATAAATGATATATTTGAAGTTCATTTAATATGTACCACAGTGAGTTCAATGGGGCTATGCAGCAAACCTGGGAAGCTGACATTGAAAGATGTTAAACCAGTTAATCTTTCTGTATACTATGCACTTTCAGCAACTAGGCTCAAAGAAGTAAATATGGCAATAAAGTATACAATTTTTAAAATTATAAGCTCATTATTTTTAGCTACTGTACAAAATAATTGAAGCTACCAATTTTCAACATAAATTAACTAAGAAATAAATATTTGTAAATAATGTTTGACTGTTTACTATATATATATCCTATATGAATTAATTAAAATAGATCAAAAATTTGAGAACTTACTAGATAATGCACAAGAAAGGGACAGGTGAAAAATTTTAACTTCAAAGACACAAATGAAAAGCCACTCAAATATCTGGTAATTTTTAATTTATTTGTTTGCTTATTTTTGCTACTGTGATTTATTTCAGGTCCTTGCTCATGAAAAAACCTACTTGCTTTAAAATTGAACTCACTGCCACTGTCAAGAGATTTGTACAAGACTTTTTACAAGGCATTGCTAAAAGTAATGATATGATCATAAAACATAATGTTTGTGAGTTTATACCAGTGTCTTATTTCATCACAAGAGAAAATGTATGACAGTGAATTAAAATATTTCACAAAAGTTGTTGAAATATATTAAATACAGGACATTGAGGCAAGAAAATTGCAACTTTGAGGCCAGTTTAGTTAGTGTCTCTCTCTCTCTCTCTCTCTCTCTCTTCATTTGTCTATCTATCTGTGATAGTTTTGTCATTTTTTAACCTCTTAATTTGAATGTATTTCATCCTGTTTTCAGCCAGTCATAATATGGAAATATGTTGGATTGACCAATTAAAGAAACATAGCAGAAATTTATTTTCCAGAGTTTTCATGGTAGATTGAAAGATATTAATTGAATTATACTGGGAAGTGATCCCAGGAGTGGAGATTTCAACCAATTATCAATTGCAATAATCTTTCCTGGTATTCTTGCAGGATTAATACAAAACAAATGTTTCAATCTTTCAAGAGGGGTCTTTCTTTTACTTTTTCATTTATTTTTCTTTGATTCCTATTACATGGTTGGTTCATGTGCACTCCTCTCTGGTAGTGTATTGTTATCCATCTTCTTCACTCTGCTGCCCTGAAAAAGCAGCAGACAGGCAACCTGGCATGGCTCTTTAAAGAAATGTGACAGTAATCCATCATCTATTGCACAGGCGGGCTTCTTATGGATTGACATTTTTACTAAGGAACAGCAACATTTAATATTCTTATGCTTGTGTAATACAAAGGACAAAAACCTATACATTTCCCCTGCCTTGTTTTGTTTCTACTTCCATTTCACCTTTCTTTGTTATTACCTTTTGAGCATGACAAAAAATGCTTGGAGCTTCAATCTAAATCAAAACAGACTACATTAGTATTTGGGGCTTATATTCATGAATACTACTGTGATTTATGGCTAACTACAGAGTGAATATCCTGCTGTTTAACATTTTCCAGTTACCCTAATAAATTTATACTGATTTAAAGTATATTGCAACATACTGTGTTTCCTATTCCTAATGAGAAATTTTGCCAGTTTATTTCTAATTTCAACTTGACTTGATTAAGACTCTCCTGGGTAAGTGATTGGACCGTGAGGGACAATGCTAATATGGGATTAACCCACTCATGTTCACAGTTGAGTACACTTCTAAGACAGAGTACCATGTTGAAAGAGGTGGGTCACTGGGGATGCATCTTGGAGAGTATGTATCTCCTGGGTATTTGCCTCCTGAGCTCTGTATCCTCATCACCATGAAATAAGCAGCAATATTCTACCATGTTCTTCTGCTATGATATTTCTGCCTTGGAGCCAGTCAACTATGGACTGAAATCTTTGAAACTATGAGCCTAAATAAACCTCTCCCCCTTTAAATCATGCATGTAAGATAGTTTGTCACAACAAGTCTGAAGTCTGATCGATACAGAGACAGATGGATAGATGAATGGTAGGTGGATAGGTAGATAGGCAGATGTATAACTAGATACTATTAGATTTCACACACTGTCAATAAAAAAATAAAAATTTGCATAACAACAAAGTAAGAGAATAGTAGCTAAATACATTATTTGCTTCAATTCTTGACTTTTTGAGGAGTATAAAATTTTGTATATGGCTTAGTGTCAGATATGTGATTTAAAAATTACAGGACTAAAGTTAACAAAAAAAATGAAGTCTCTGAGTAACAAAACGTCAAGGATCTTTTATAATTATAAACAGCCCTAACAGTGGCCAGTTCAAATTCAGCACATTTTAGTACAGGCCAAAATTTCTTGGTTTCATGGATTTTTAATATAATTTATGAAACATAGGAGAGGCTGTTCCTTGTGTCTTCGGTGAATTCTTCCTCAAATCTACAAAAGTAATTACCAAACTTTATAACTACCTTTAAAAACATTGGTAAGGTTTAAAATAGAAATGGAAGTGACCTATTGGATATAGTAAAAAGGCAGGTAGTGCAATATTAGTGATATATTTTATTAGTGATATTTTTCTTCCCTTTCTTTTCTTTCAGGCTAAACATAACCTGTTAATTTTAAAACCAAATTATATGTTTTGCCCAAGCAACAATAGAGATATATGTTTCTATATTTAAAACCTATTTACAAACATATAGCTGATTACAAATACAAATGCTTATATTTATTAATTATACTTCAGTCAAGATCGTGTTAAAATTCATGGTTTTAAGTCATTCCTTTACTCTGAACACATACCATGGAGATAGAAATTTAAAAAAAATAAATTATGACAAAAGATAATTAAAAGTAATTACTTTGCTCTTGATTATGAACACAAAAAAGAATAAAAGATCCAAATGCAAGAAGATAGTCAGGGCTGAAGAAATGCTGTATTGATGCTCATTCCAGATGCAGATATGAAAACTGAGAATTTGGCCTATGTGGATAAGGGAATAAAAGCAGCACCATATCTGTTAATAAGAAATATCTTGATATGTTTTTTTACAAAAGCATATTTTATTCCTTTCAGATATAAGGTATTACATTTTAATTTTCAAATAAACATTTATTATATGAGTAAATAAGGATCAAAATGCATGATTGATATTGTGAAATAGGAAGAAAAGGTCTAAAGAAGTAGGAGAATTGGGAGGGTAGGGTAAAGGAAAGAAGGGAAAAGAAAAAAGTGTGAGAAAAGGAAAAATGGAAAAGTCTTTATAAATAGGGAAGGGTGGAGGGGGTGAAGGGAGAGCAGGGGAATGGGGAAAAAATAAGAACCAAGATATATCATGTAAAGGTACAAGATCCCAGCAATGAATGTAGCTGTACTGTATACCTAAAATGTATTGATAAACTCAATGGAAAAAAAATTGCCATGGTTTTTAATTTGGGACCCTCCCTGGTCTTTTAAGGAAACTGAAGTTAAAAAAATTTATTGCTTAGTTGTACATATGAAAAGAAACTAGAAACCACACTTGTATTTTCAAGGTCAAGATTTGGTGTTCTATGGCTTCCCTAATATAATCACTCATTTGACCAACATTCTGAGGTGACATTATAAGACCTATTAATAATAGATAGGGTCTAATGAAACCATGTTAACTATTATAAGGTTTGATACTTCAGAAATTAAAATGAGAAAGAAAAGTAGAAGAACAAGAAGGGACAAGAGGGAGACAGAGAAGGAGGAAGAGAAGGATATAGAGAGGAAAGGAGAGAGACAGAGAGAGAAAAGTAGTAAGAGAGAGAGTTACAAAACCACATACACAAAAATAGACACACACACACACAGAAACGAAGACAATCTGACCCTAAAAGGCTATTCAATACATCCAAACAGATTTTTTAACTTAATTCTTTCTAAATTAAGATAGCATAATAACCTGATGGGTATTGAATACAAAAATAACACGATGAAGCAAGGTGAAATGATAGAGTATTCTATAAATAAAATATATTAAAGAAAACATAATGAAATAAATAAAAGGCCTTCATATAAACAGGGAGGATCATTAACACAAGCACCAGTTTTTAAAATATGAAATAAGGAAGTAAATCATTAACAAAAGGGAAGGGAACAAGATGGGGGATAAATCCAATAATTATGCGTCATGTTCCTGTACCAACTCCCCAAGAGAAGTGCAGTGACTGTGTGTTGGGAACGTGTACCAATAAAAATAAAAAGGAGTAAAATGATCATTTAGAAATACATGCACGCCTAGCTTGGAGGCCACACTCTAACAAAGTGAATTAAACAGCTTTAGTTGGAGTGGAGAGGGTGGTCGCAGATGTGTTGGGTTCTGTGGTATTCAAGTAGGAAGAAAATGACAGCAAATAGTTTATCTTTACCTGCTATTCTCTCTATACCAATTAGTAAACATGCAATGATAATAATAATAGTTCACTATTAAAATATTTTAAGAAAGCAAGAAAAGATATTATTTTCATGCAATAATTTTTAACATAAATGATATAAACACTTGCCCTAATACATCACTGTATTTCAAATTTACTGATGCAAATACGATTTAAAAGACAATGTAATGATGGGCTATATGGTCTCTTTGATATGATGAAGATTTAAGAAAGATTTTTACAACCCCGGATGTGTTTGCCTTATATGGGACATGTCTTTCCATTATATACTGTATTCCAATTGAAAAACAAATGGAGAAGAGAGAGACATTTAGAAACCAATGGAGTGAATATATTTATAAATGATACACAATACAGACTCAAAATGAGCAAAATATGCAGTATGGGAAGAGCAATATAGTAAAGGAAATGAGAATTGCCAAGAATAATGAAAATATTGTCTTGAAATATTGTTTAGTGTAATAACAATTAGCTTAGCTATAAAATGTTTTGTAAATGTGCTAGTTTGCACTCAGAAATAGGGAAACATATCATTTCAAATTGATTTTTTCCTTGTCACTTAACAGAAAGAAAATAGGGCCCTTTAACTGGAGGCTCATTCATTTCAATGATGGTTTTAATGATAGTTAATCATGATAATAGCAGTGGCTGATGTAACCACTCATGATTAGCTCAGGCTTGTTTTGTGTATATTTAAAGCAAAAGACAGGTTTTCCAAAGACTTCAGTTCTTTCTGCTCTGTTTCCTTTACTAAGTTAAACTACAACATTTAACAATTTAACATACACATACACACAATTAAGCATATTTATTCTACGTATGCACATATCAAAGGATAGAAACTTACAAGGTGTTTAATATATGTTTGAGTAAAAATAGACATGGTTATTAATGAATTCTAAAATTATATAAAATATCTACTTCTAACAACATATTCCAACATATTCTAAATTCCAACTATACATGGAGATTAATGAGAGAAAGGATAAAGGAATGAATGTAAAACTTGTAATATATGAAATATATTGTTACATGCTATATACTGATTTTGTATCTTCACTTTTTAAAATCAACTGCAACAAAGACAAGAGTCATTAATTAATTGGTCAGTTTAAGCAAAAAACTGTGAATATCTAGAATATCAAAAAGTTAATAAAACAAAATATCAATAACCATAAGTAGCTAATTATTCATTAAAGCTACTTCCATATACATTATAGGGAGTTTTCTTTACTCCTAATAAATTTGACATTGTTTACAAGTCTAGAAGGTTTTTTAGCTTTATAGTATTTGGAAACATCAACAAGTTATACCTTAATATAAAGCACTATTAATTTGATATACCATATAATCAATAAAATTAATTTTAAATTGTTCAATTTATTTTTCTATGATTTGGAATACGGGAATGGGGATGAAATTTTTTCAGTAGTCTGGCAGATATTCTGCAAGCATTTTATTCATACTATCTTATTTTTCATTGTGGTAAAAACACTTTTCCTTCAGCATTTAATTTTATCTCACAATTTTCTTTCTTTCCTGGATTCCTAAAGAAAAATACATATGAATATATTTTGCTTTCTTGAAAGCTCTTCTTACTAAAGTGAAAGTGATTAATCCTGAGTAGTTTCACTTTACCTCCATCCTAAATATCTAAAAATAAGTACTCCATAAGAATCTAATGTGTGGGGCCGGGGGCCAGGGGCTGGGGATTTAGCTCAGTGGTTCTACTGCCTGCCTTGCAAGCACAAGGTCCTGAGTTCGATCCCTGGTACAAAAA
>NW_004624755.1:2977629-3012183 GCF_000247695.1 Heterocephalus glaber | reverse complement strand
TTATAAAGATCCTTTCATTCATAAGTGAATATATCTGGGAGGTAAGGTGGAAAACTAATAAATTTTAAAAAGAAGGAAGAAGAGCCCAAAGTCTTGTATCTTAGGTGAACTCCTTTTTATGTTTTTTTCCCTTAAATTCTCTTATTGATTCCCTTTTATTCTTTTATTAGGTAATTGTTGTACTATTTTTATGAGCCAGATAATGATCGTCTTTCCTGATGAATTAAGGTATCTATTTTAGAAGGCCCTGACTTTTTGTACTCAGTTTCGCATGAGCAAGTGAACTGTACCCTAACTGATATACTTGTGGGTTATTACCTTAATGGAACAATTTAAATTCCATTATAAACAGCAACTCATTCTATAATGAACAGAAATAAGACTATGAAAACATAGTTCACCTGAGTGCATTTATCTTATCATTAAGTTATTATTACTAGATCATTTAACATGGATTCATTCTCTACCTCAAACTTAATTGAGGGAAAATAGTTGTGGAGGTTTTGACTGCACAGTAGATGTGTGTGCAATGGAAGATTCTACTGGGAAATATTTTGTATGTATGCATAATACTGAGAGTCCATCAGGACCCTGCCATCCACATTGCCTTTCTTTCACCCCTAGCTTTGCAGTATCCCAAACACAATTTCATGAAATATGTGTGTATTATATTAAAATGGTGAGTGATCCTGAAACTATTCGAACAATTGAACGATATTCTAAATTGCACATATCTAAAATATAAAGAAACAAACCGTATAAAATCACATTAAGATAACTGAATACATATTACTGGTTAATGAGGTTATACATAGATATTAAGGGTTTGCAAATATAGAAGATATGATACAGGCATTAAGCCTGAAATACATAGTTATCAATAGATATCACAGAATGCAAAAGTTCAATGGCTAACATTCAGCTAATTTATAAAGTGTTCCTTTTTAACAACAAATATTTTAGACTAAAGTATTCTTAGGATAGGAGCACTTTACCCTGTACTTTTCCAAAATGAGTTTCCAAACTAGATATTAAAGTAGGAGCTTATAAAATATTTCATTAGTTGAAATTAAAATGATTTTAGGCTTTCAAATTTTCTACAATGTATGAGAATATATATGAAAAGTCATTCTATTCCCAAATAATTATGATATCTGAAGTATAAAACTTTCCTAGTTAAAGTCCCCCAAAATACATATTTTAGTGAATTTATTTTAATGTTTCCTATCAAAGGAAATGATAATAGTTATTTTAAAAGTTATAAACTTCCTTGATATAATACATTGAGTTACTTTCTCTTATTTTAAACTAAAATACCTATTTAACCCTTACTTGTCTGTTGAATTGACAATACACTCTTGAGAGACTCCAATTGATAAAGTCAGTTGAATTCAATGCTCCATTAAATATGACTTGTTGGACTAAAATCCAAGATGGGTTTCATTCAGTCAAAATAAAAGTTTCAAACGTTTCTAGGTGCTGTTGGCAAGAATCTGGTGTTTGCTCTTTTAGTTTCTCAAGGCTGCCGTCATATCTTTGTCCATGGTCCCCTTCCCACAACTAACAAACCAAAGGCTGGCCAAATCATATTTAGAATACCATTTTTCTTTTCTTTTTTTTTTTTTTTTTTAGGATGCCATTTTTCTTGAGTGGGTTTTATTCCACCCTCTTCCCCATCTAAAATGTTCTGTTATTTACATTGCACTCACTCTGACAGGTGAAGATAATCACGTCTTTTTAAAGTTAGCCAATTAGCAATCTTAGTTCTACATGTAATTTTAACTTAATTGTGGTGTACCACAACAGAATATTAGAAGTTCTGGTAATAAGGAAGACTTGTGGGTCTTTGTGGGGCCATTATTATACATACCAGAACTTTTGCTCATGAAATGATTAAAAATACTGACACTTAAAAGGCATGGAATAAACTAGAATTATAGAAAATAATAATGCTGATTAGAATAATGACAATATTGGTGTGTTTGGACTAATACATACACTACTCTAAGGCATATTTGTAGTAAATTATTTCTGTTTCACTGAAACTACACATCTCAGAAGACAACTGGAAGTGAGCTGTAGGTATAAATCCACGCTGTACTTAATTTGAAAAAATCCTTATATTGTTTGAAACATTTAATCTATGTTTATAGTTATTTCTTCATTAAAGATCCAGAGATTTCTTAATTTTTCCAAGATAACTTTTTCTTAAAAATATGCTTTTGTCAATAGAGTAGTAAGAACAAGTAAATTATTTAGTGAGAGACTAAAAAACCATAATATTAGTCTGTTTCTTGGCTTTACTATTTTTAGTATCATGGATATGGTCCCTGTCTTCATGGACTTATGACTAAAAGAGATGCCTCTTGCTGGTCAATGGATTGATCATGGTGATCTTGGTGGTCTCAGTTTGTTAATCATGTAACTGGGCAACAGTCTGGTGCATGTCCTTTGACAGGAAAAATGATTTTCCCTTTGTGAGTTCTAACATACAAATGAGGAAATAAAATTTTAATTTCTAGTCATAGTTCTGTCAGGAAATAAGCCTAAGAAAGATGTTACCCATCTTCACTGGCATGTTTCTCTCCATCACTAAAGGGTAAAGATGAACGCTAAGCCAAAGAGAGCCTAAACAGAAAACCCAGCATGCACAGAGACACCTTTACTGTTACTGTGACTAATTAACGTAAGCCAACATCCTCTCACTTTAAAAATTAAGCTCATTAAGATCAGACCTCTAATGAAAAGAGCTTGCAAAATATATACTTAAATCACTAACATTTTCTAAAGGAAATTAGAAAGAGACTAAGGTGTAGAACCCTCTGAAACATATTAGCCAAACCAAGATGAAAACTCAATTCACCAGAGGTAAATTCCCATCCTGTACAATTAATTCCATTCAACAAAATCAAACTACATGGGGAAACACTAAAGGATGGTCTCTTCCACCCTATGTCTCTCTTTTTATACAAGTCAGCCTCACATTTCTGTCTTGATAGTTCTTCCTACCTTCTCTTACTGCTTTCCCTTTTTGTCCCTTACTGGTATCTTCTCACCAAATCTCTAACCCATCTAATCTTGTCTTATATAGTGCTTCTTGGAAGATTCAAACTAACATACACTCTTTCTGTAATACCTTCAACAGCACTATCCTTTCCTGTAATGCAAATAAATGACATAATATGAAAAAAACTATGCATATAGACACCAAACAAAAATGCAGACATATGTAGTTTCAATATATTATGAATCCACTTTATTCTTAAGTGTTTAGCTCATGTGATTAACAGTAATACAGTTTTGTTATAGGGACTGCATCAAAGTGTTTCTTTCAATTTTTTAGTACTCTAAATCTACCTCCCTTAACTAATTTTAATAAAATGGACTACATAATTATAGAAAAATAAAATAACAAAGATGAACACGGTGGTTAATTTTTCTTTTTTCTTTTGGTACTGGGGATCGAACTCAGGACCTTGCACTTGCGAGACAGACGCTGGGACCACTGAGCTAAATCCCTGGCCCTCACAGTGGTTAATTTCAATGTGAAGAAATTATGGCATCATAAATTATGTTCTTCTAGAATATTTAAAACAATAAACACTAATCAAATATTAGTAAACCAAAAACTAATGCATTTATAAAATATTTTGGTGCAAAATATGCAAGTATGTATATGCACAATATGAATTAAATAATTAAAAACCCAATCTGGGTTTTTGTTTTTCTCCTTCTTAATATGAGTAGATTTAGTTCTTTTCTTCCCCATTTCTAAGTTATCCATTTTTTAAAGTAAATGTGAATTAATTTTACAGTTGGAGACCATGTATACAGTGTAAAATCAGACTATAAAGACATATATATTTTTTATAACCATATAATAGAAAGTAAAAAAACAAAAATGATATATTCTTGTTCACTAGCCTTTTCAAAGCCAAAGCATTTACATTCAGAATACTTGTAGTTTTAAAAGTGTTGAAAATTACTTGTGAATGTATATTGATTAAAATTTTTAAAAATTTAACATTTAATTTTCACTATCATTGAATAACTGAATTTTAAAAATGAATCAGGTATCATTTAATGGTTACATATAATTTTCTGTACTCCCAAAGAGCGTTGTATTCTTGCTTTGCCAGATTAGTGACATTTTATAATGGAATTAGTCATTATTTTCTCCAATCCCCACACATATTTCCTTTAACCTTCTGTAATATTCTAAATATCAAGAGCTAACTCCAAATTTTTCTATGAATATTATTTACTCTGGCTTAATTAAAGGATTAATATTTACTGTTTTGGTATCTGATTTAAAGCAGACACTACACGTTCTTTCAAAAAACAATTTACATCTTTAATGAAAATGGAGTGCTCTAGTTAGGGTTTCCTTTATTTTTATAAAACCTTTATTTTCTTGAGTAACATCCTTGACATGGATCACTCACAAGCTCTCCCATCTCTCTGATGATGTGCAGAGATGTATCTATTAGACGTTCTGTAAGAGCTTTAAGTCAGTGACTCTTCCAGATATTTTTCAAGTTGCCCTTGCCTACACTTTCCTAATCTTCGTGGGATCCTTCCATCATAAAGATTCTTTGAAAAAGCCTTCAACACTTTTTGATACTTTATCCTTCTCCCATTCTACCTGGAATAGATCTTAATCTGGAAGATTTACTTTCTCCAAATCAATTCAATTTTGTGAAAATTACCAAAGAAGATCACAGAATTTGGAGTGAAGTTAATGAGACTCAATTTCGTATTGGCTCTTCCCAATGTCTGAAGTCTTAACACCTTTTCTGATCTTTCCTGTTTTTTCATATCTTTTTCTTTCTCTTCCTACTGTTGTTCAAAAATTAACAGAACATTCTTTAGAAGTTTATTTATTTATCTTTTATTAGTACATATTTGCAATGCATAATGTTTATACTCCTTGTGTGGAATTGGTACATATAAGTAACAAATCTTAATTTCATTTTTCATTCCTAACCCTCACTTTTCTCTCCTCTCCTTCCATCTCTTGATCCTCTTCCCATTTGACAAACATCCATTGTCCTACTTCTTAGTACCTATCTTTCTCTTTGCTCTTTATTTATAATTTGGATTTCTTGGAAGCAACCTATACATCCATCATTGGATGAATAGATAAAGTATAGTATTTACACACAAAGTACTACTTTGCCAAAAACAAAGTTAAATTAGAGTCAAGTGTAGGAAAATGGATCCACCTTGAGAACATAATAATAAATAGCAGTATCTTTTTGTCTTCTTATCCTGAGTTTTGATGGAATAAGAAACTTTTTATGGCTCTCATTATATTCTGGAGTAATATTATGTGAGTGTAATGAAGGATTCTTACTCTTTTTTTTCTCTTACTATGAGTTTGTATTAGTGAGATTTTTTTGTCTTCTGACAAAAGAAACAACTTTATGGATGAAAAGTGTATTTTAATTCACAGTGTCAGAGGGATCAATACATGATTTGTGGGCTATAAGGCAGAAAAATCACGGTGGAAGGGCTTGGTCGAGAAAAGCTGCTCACCTCATTACAGACGAAAAGCATGACCAAGGAAGAGCCATGGAAAAGACATTGATCTCCTTCCTCTAATGGATCCTAACTTTCCAGTAACATATTCAGCTGTGAGCTCGCTGATGGACGGATGGATATATTTATAGAGTTAGTATCCTGAGGACCCAATAGCTTTCCTACTTCCAATAGCCCTACTTTTGAACATGAGAATTTGAGGGACATGTTAGATCTAAACCATGACAATTTGTTTTTCTTCTTTTTTCCTAGTTTTTTCAAATAAAAACTCAGATAATTGATTTTCATCTTCTTCTTTCTAACCATTTTTCCTTTTTAAATTTAAAATGGACTCCATTTTTATATATTATTTTACTTTTGTAATTTCTTTAGGTTGGCCATTGCTATATTTTTTCTTTTTACAATCCATTATGTTAAAAAAATCAATATTTATTATTTTTTAGTAATTGACCATCATTAAACTTCATATAATTGAATATCAGCATAATATAATAGCAATTTAAAATGGTATCTATTTTTCAATATTTGTACATGTCTCTTACATGTGAACATTATTTCATATTCTTCTCTGGTATCTGTTTGCACTTCAATTGTCTTCTTGGTTAAGTCACCATTGCTCCCTTTTTGTAATCAGCTTTCAAACCAAATACAATTAATAAGAGGTGATGGCGTAATGGGCAGAATTTGAAGATACAACAGGCACATATTTGTGGAGAATTGGATGTGTCATATAAGAGAATCCATCATTACTCATTCTTGATTCTGAGCATCTCCTATTCATTGGCAGTGGGTTTATTTTGTTTTGTTTTGTTTGCCTCCCCAAAAATATTTCACAGGAGATGCTTGAGAAATGCTAGAGTATTTATTTACTTTTATATGTAGAACCAAAGCCTTGTTATTTCATAGCCTGAGAGATTACAAATATCTAAATAAAAGTAATGAAAATTAAATTTAAAATTAAAGTTGCTCCATGTCTAAGACTATGCTACTGCCAACTAATATCTTTAGGGCTCATCTTTTCTCTAATGTTGCCTGTTTTCCTTTCTTGTATACAATGTCAATGATCTTTGTAAGAAATTAAATGAGCACTGAAATTCTAATGTATTTCCACCATTTTCTCAAGAACTACAATCTCATTTTCTAAAATGCATCAAGAGGCAGCTTCTTCATAAATTGATGTACAAAATATGATTTTATAGAAAAATTTACCCTAAAATGATAGGGTTAAAAACTAAATACATGATTTCTCTCAAAAATATTTCTAATCACAAAATTATCATGACAAAATTTCATTTCATATTAGTTTATTTTTCAATATGATAAAATATGATATAGCTTGTACTCCTGCCTTTGGGTGGTGGCTGGTAAATAATATATTTCAAAACTTTTAAAAGTTATAGAAACAATAAATGTCTCATGTATCAATGTTCACTTTATAAAGATTTTGGAATATCACTGTTCCTAGCTCAAGCAAAGATGAAAAATATAGTGGATAGATTCTCATGTTTTGCTAAAATGCAAGTGTTTTGTTAAATGAACAAGACAGAAATGGGTGATATCAAAATTGTGTCATTTCTACTACAATTGATAATCTCGTCATATAATTTGAAGTTAAAAAATAGATTTATAAAAACTAAAAACAAAATTAATTACATATGTAGAAATATAGAAGAAATAATAGAAAGAAAATCAAGGAGAATGGCATTCACAGTACCAAATGCTGCATGGAGATCTTTCTATGGTAGAAGAAAAATACGTATTGTTAAACACTTTGACTCAACAACTGAAGTAGTATGGGGACAAACAAAGAACTTAGTTAAATGAAACATGAATGCCCATTAAAGTATGTGATATTTGTATCATAATCAAATTACGTTTCAATATAATTTTGGAATAGTAGCAAATGATTACTGTAAAATCCATTAATTACATAAGATATTGATTTATTTTGATTTTTGTGAAGCATATTCCCTATTAGAGTTGTTATAAAGATAATATAGAGAATTAAAAATTACATTAGACAGAATTATTAAATAAGATTAAATGATACATAAAGTGATAAATAGAAATGTATATTAATGTTAAAGTCACAATTTATATTCCCAGACAAAACAACAACCAAGGTTAATTTTAATTTCCCATAATGAGTTTTTGTACTTCCCAAAATTTATTTCTCTTGGTCAAACAATATATTTGTTAATTTCTAATAATTTCTATTGCAGTTGCATGTTTGCAAGATGAAACTTATGAATAGTTGATCATTTCATAAGACAAGATTTTCTAAAACATTTTCAAATTAGAATTTTAAAACTATGTTTTTAGCATGTTCTCTTACAGTAAAATTTTTTTCTTTTTGTTATTTCCTAACTTCAGATTTGGTATATATTTCCCTTCCCAGACTATTAAAGACAATCATGAATTCTTTTCAAGCATGTGTGTGTGTGTGTGTGTGTGTGTGTGTGCGTGCGTGCCCTGAACATAGGGTTTACCTACTAGTATATTGCATGCTGAGAAATGTCTTTTTGTAATGCAACACAATTATATTAGATCTTTGGTATAATTTATGATGTGAAATGTAGAAAAAATGTATTGTTTCAATGAAAATTTACCATGCAACACAACAAACTAATATTTAATAGTTTAAAAAAAACCCAAATGTTTATTTGGTTCTATAAGTCAGAAATTTGGGATGATTTAATCAAGATCAGTGTCTGGTTTGTAAAAGTCTTAGCTGAATTGAGCTGGAGTTATATCTGGCATTTGTGGTCAGTTCTAGGGAACTTTTGGGGGAACCTGTTAGCTGAAACGCTGACTACATGGCTATTCATCCTCCACTGAGCATAACTTAGACTTCTGTACATGGTCTGATGCATCCAAACTCAGCAGTAGATGGTCAATCTCACTGAGAAAGATTTCCAATACCACTTTTAGCCCGAATTATAAATGTCTCCTTAAAAAATATCACATGAACAATGGATATTCAAGGGATGAAAGAATGTGTAACTAATTTTGTATAAAAGGTTCACAAAGTCATGTTACAAAGGTAAAGGTTAGAGAGGAAAGCTTTTTTTTTTTACTACTTTTACAATTTACTTACAAAATTTACATTAATTTTTTGTATTTTTTAAAAGGAATCATAATTTAAGACATAAAATTCTGATTTTAAACTGAGTTGATATATACTAAGACTATAAAACCACTAGTCTTGTGGAAACAGAAAACATTTGTAAAATTTTAAAAATATGATTGCACCTCCCTAATGCACTGCTAGTTTTTATGTTTTGACAAACATTGAGGATATAGTAACACGTACAGATGACCAGCTGATTTTGTGATTACATTCATTTCTTGATATTTGATTGCTTTGAAAGTCCTTAAATTTGGTCCTTGATACATTTGGACGTAAAAATGTTGTCTTTGTACTCAACATTATGTGGAATTTCATGCACAAGCTAGAGTAAATGTCACTTGTTTCTCAAGTCACTACCCTTTCAGGACAAAACAGTTTGATACTCGTCATTTTTGATACTCCTGTTGCCTCCCAGAACTAATTAATGAGTGTCAAGGTATCAGTACGTTATATATTTTGTACAACTCAAAATATTTATCTGAAATATATTTCTATTGTATGTACATTTCATCATAACCTTATGAGAATTTTCTGTATTTCTATTCTTAATTTATAAATTGAATTCTAAGTATGTATTATTTCTTCCTTGCCTTCAAAATTTGTCATTTCAAAAAATAAAATGAAGATTAACACAATCAACAAGAATGGTTTATTTCATTAACCTTGTGGAGATTTAAATATGTTAAACAGTAAACTTTTAAAATGAAGGTTCTGTCTAAATCACTGCCTTTTCTTTAATAATTTGTCAAAATTATAAAATGAAGATGTCCAGCTCCTAGAGAAATTGAACATGTTGATGTTGGGGGGGACTTTTGGTTTTGTTTGCCATCTTGTTTCCTTGGAAACTATACTCTTGGAAATAAATTGCATTGCTGTGTTTGATTTTGTACCATGGAAACAAGGGAAGAGAAATTCACCTGCATGACAGATTCCTGAAATGTCGGCAGAAGAGGTTGGAGAAAAATGGGAAGATATATGTGTTCCTTTACAATTTCTATTTTTAATATAAAATTTTAAGCTAATCCAAACTACAGTACGATAGAATTAAAGGAGAGCTGGTGGCTTCTGCAATAGCTGATCCAATTCTTGTATCAGGAGAACAAATAATATATTTATTAAGATCATTAAAATATTTTAGCACCAAAAGAGATCCTGATTTTGGCAAGCTGTAATCAGAGTTCAAATTATTTTGCATTATCTCAAAATATGATAATTTTAAGAAGTATGAAAAATGTGCAACAATATATAAAATTTCTAAATAAATTCAGTTGCTTGTTTTTCATTTTGAATTCATGATGTTGATAAGTAACGTAATGCTCTATTCCACAACACTCACAGATCACAGATTTTTATAAAATTAAAAGAGCCCAGTGTGTTCAACAAAATTCCACGGATGTTAGCTCCTGCAGATTACTCAGTAGAATACCTGGATGGGTAGGCCTGTGAAAGCATTTACAGTTCTGCAAAATAGCTGACTTTAAAGTGGTTATGTTACTTTGCATTATTCAGGTAGGCAAAATGAAAACTCAAAGAATTATTCAAGTGGTTCTCAATGCAATCACAGTAAAAGCTCAAGAGGAAGGCAAAGGAGTCTGAGAAATGTGGTGAAAGAGGCAAGCAACAGGACAGTGCCAAAAGGAAAACCAAAGAGTCAAAGAATGAGAAGGGCTAGGCCATGGTTTTGAACATGGTAGAAAAGGCAATAAACCAAGGAATGCAGGAGGTCTCTTGAAGCTGACAATTACCAAGAACTGAAGGCAAGAGAGCAACAGTGAGGGCCGGGGATTTAGCTCAGTGGTTTCGCCACCTGCTGCGCAAGCACAAGGACCTGAGTTCGATCCCCGGTATCAAAAAAAAAAAAAAAAAGAGAGCAACAGTGAGTAGAGTCCTACACTATATGGACTGCATTTTGACGTCTTGAACGAGCAAGACAACAATTTGTGTCCGGGACCTCCAAGTGTAACAAGTTGATTATATTCTTGTAATAACCACAGTGCATAACTCGGCAGAATCCACACAAGAGATGCATGCAGTATTACAAAAAACAAATTTATATGCTTTAAATTTAAGCTTCTATAAGGAATTAATAGAAAACCCAGACAATTACTTTGAAATTTTATTCAACAAATTTTATCCATTATTCACTTCTTACTTGTTCATCCATCTTTCAGTCTTTATTAATTTACATCGATAGAAATGGAGAAATAATCTTTCCAGTATCATTAATCATAGTTGTAATAAAATACATGTCTACATGCTAATTAGTTTTATTTTTATATCTATTGACATTATGTAAAAGAATATTGCATAAGAAGAATTACATTCCTCACACATATTTATTTATAAACTAAATATACTCTGCATATTAATTAAGTTAAATTAGAGAATGTATGATGAAACAAACACAAGGAAAAATGACATGAATTACTAAATTCTATGACAACAGAGAAAAGGTAAAATCCAGGGATTTCAGAAACTTTATTGACAATATCTAGCCATTTGGGGAAGTATCTCTAAAATTTCTATTTTAAATTTAAATATAATGTTTCAGAATTATTCATTCCATTTTCTAACAAGAAAAATATTTAACATAAAATATATTCCACCCAACTAGTGTCAGGTCTGAAAATTTTTAAACTTTTTCTTTAGAAATATTTAAAATACTGAGCCCAATGAATTGGAAGTCACAGTATGCCACCATGCTATATGTCTATCATTTCAGGACTGAAATTTACTATTTTACATTCATACTAGTTTTCAATGGGATTATAATTGCTTTATAGCACATTCTACTAAAGTTATTCTAAGTATCTTCTTAGATTCACTCACTGAAAAAAGACCAGAAATTATAGGAAATATGTACGTTTTAAATAAAATATAATATTTGTTGAAACAACCAAATAGTGTCCACATAACTACAATCTCTTAGGGATTTTTACCATTTACACAGATTTACTGGTTACCTAATCCCATGCACTCACCAGGGCTCTTTGAGTGTGCCCACATTTGATCAGAATGTATTATCTTTTCAGTCAAGGCTCAAACCACCCAAAATCTTAAGGATGTGAAGGTGTGAGTAGGTGAAAACAAAAGCAGTATAATCTAAAATGAAATATTTCATATCAGTTAAAAGGCAAATCTAAATTTCAAACTAAGGCTTTAATTTTTGGCCTACAAGGCGGGAATCCTGGCATATGTTTATGCTGAAAGTTGCTGCTTCTTGTTAAGGAAACTTCAGTCTTTTTATTGCCTGTGTTATTTTTCAGGATAATAATGATTTTTTTAAACCTAACTGCCCAAAAGTAAAAATTAGGTTTCAATAGAAATATACTTTTTTAAAATATTTTATTTATTGGAACCAAATATATTATATAATGGGTGGCCAATTGAGTATTACTTGAGCTTTATGCTTTTCCTTTGTAATGCAATTATTTTTTAATGTAGTCTTTTTTTTTTTTTTTCATCTAGACCTTGGTTAACTATCTCATTAATTCAGCCTTCCTTTTAGGAGAGAATACATATCTTAAAAAAGCCTCCAACAATTTCAGTGTTCTATTAATTTCTAAGAAACTATTTTTTAAAAGTAACTGAAATTTAATGCTATAGATAATATATGTGCTACACAGCATTGCTACATACAGTATTTGAAAAATGCACAGTGATAAATTTGTTAGCTATTGATTTATCTAACTCAATTTGAATGATGCATAAATAGTTTGCAATGTTCAAGAAACTAATGAATATGTTTCTATGTATGTAGAACCCTTTCGGATATTCAGAGATGTCTCCTGGTTTTACCAAGTACCTGTACATGCGTTAGTCACCTCTTGTCATCCTATTCATAGAGAAGGAACTACTGGCCAAGTATTATGCAACAAGCAACACACTGCACCCAGCACTTGATAATTTAATTGTTTAAGATACACTTACAGCCTAAGATGCACAAGTACTGCATTCCCCCAAAAAGGTCACTCAGCAGTTGTACTTGAGGCCAAGAGTAAACAACTCAGAGGTGTGAGAGGAAGATATAATTAACTTATTTGAACAAGTCTGTGGCCTGGCAGAAAAATAACAAGAATGAAATGTGCCTAATCTCAAAAATTAAAGTGCTTGTTTGTTTAGGGAACATTATCTTGTGGGGCAGAACTGGGAGGGAACTTATGATTAAACTCTTCCAGGTACTTCCGGTTTCTTCTAAATGTTAAGGAATACAAAATATAAAACTATGATTTTATGTGTGTATTGACTAGGTGTCCACAAGTTGTGCTGTAGCCTGCCTATGAAGTGATTCATTACTATTTGCTGTTAATTTCTGTTTCCTAAATCATTTCAAGGCAAGTGTCTTATTGATGTACCCAGAAAAGTGAAAGTACACAAAAAGAAGATCTATAACATCTCATTATTCTCTCAGATATTGTTCTGACAAGGACATAGATCATGTCCCCACTTTCAGTCTCTGGAGATTGCCCTTTAACTGGGATCAGATTTCAATATTTGAGAAGTCAGCTACAGTATTAAAGGCCACCACACTGTTCACTTAATCTAATATTTTGAAAAACTATTTCATTCTTTCATTAAACATCTCTAATCAAGTAAAATTTCTCTCTTTATTGCTCAAACATATTTTGATCTTTCTTAATGTAAATCTAATACAATTGTGCTTCCATTCTTGGTAAAAATATGCACTGCAGGGATAATTTCTCTGGCTCTATTATTTATCTGCAAAATAGGGAGATGATATTGTTCACTTAACTTTTGTTGTAAGAATTGAACAAAGTTACTAGATTGAAATTGCTCACCATATTACAAAAATTGTAAATGGTTTATAAATACTTTGGAATATTATCTCCACCAATAAAGTCCCAATTTCCAGATAAAACCTAAGAAAGGATCAACTTGGCATAAGATTACTTAGAACGCCATTTTATCACTAAAATCCAAATTTCTTCCATGTCTAAATCATGGAAACGGACACTACACATCATGTGATATTTAAATGTATAAAATATATTTCTTTGTATCTAATTTTAACACTAACAAAAAAGTTCATATTATAACAGTTTGTATCATATAAATAAATATTTACCAAGGAAATTATGATAAAGAATCCATTTGTTGTTTGTTTTGTTGCAGTTCTGAGGATTAAACCCAGAGCCTAATGCATTTAAGGCCAGTGTTCTACCACTGAGGTACACCCACAATTTGAACTCCAAGTTTGAGGATTGATTGCATGGAAAAAAAATCCTGAAATAATACAAATAAAATCTTTGCCTTATATTACTAAATTATTCTAGTTTTTTTTTTTCTGTAACATTGCATTGGTTTCTTATTCGATAAATTTCCTAGTCTCACAAAAGACAGTTTACCAGATCATCTTACTTTCTAGAGAAGTACGGTCCTTTGAAGTAATGAAGATTTTTGCTGTTTCAGTCACACACAAATTACCCATCTGTTCATCCATTTTCTCTACTTGTTGATGTTCTAATCATCCATAACAAGATTACATACCACCTCCAAATTTGATTGCTTAAAAATTACCAGTGTATTATATGATTTTGTGAGTTCAGAATCCAAGAAGTATAGCAATTCTAGGTGTCAATTGGAGTTCGGGATGATTACATAATGACAGCTGGCCTGAGCTGAATGGTCTAAGATGACTCATTCATATGAATGTCAGCACCATTTTAGAGACAGCTGGAGAAAGGGCACAGGGCTCATGTAGTATCATAGACTCCTCATATCATCTCTTAGGATATACGTATTTATTACATATCAGAATAGGCATCCTTTGGACTAAGTAGAAAACTGCCAGCCTTCTTAGTGTCTAACCTAGGACTGCCATAATATCATCTTAACCATCCTCTATTAACTGAAGTGCTCACAGAACAGTTTATGTTCAAAAATCATTCACTTAGTGGAAAGAGGCTTTTTATTTGGCCCTCTCTAATTCCATACAGGATGTTTTTCTACATTGCTAGCTGAAAATGTATTATAATTCTGCAAACTCTTGGTAATTTTAGTCCTTCATGTTGTATGTGTGCTTTACTGCTCCTCAGTTAATTATCTCATTAGCTATTTAAATACTTCATAATCTTGAAATGTGCTACTACTGTGTATCTTACTACTTCAGGATATTGAGTTGGACTGAAAAACAGCACCCTCTTATCTGCAAGTTTTGTGTTGATAAGGACAGAGGATCAGCAGATAAAGATGAGAAAAACAAAGTTTGATTACAGGGAAATCTAATATTAAAACACATAGCTCATATCGGTGCCTGACTAGGTTTAAAGAAATTTAACCACAGAAGTAGTAAAACTTATCCAAGGCAGAGAAGGCCACTATTTCCTTTAAGTTAGAAAATGAAGTAGAATACTGTACAGATTTTTTGATTTAATTGCAACCGAAATGAGAGAATCACGGTGGGGTTTCACGTGCTAATCTCTCCTTTATTGTCCTAAAAGAAAGATTGTTTATCTTAAAAAGATGTGAGAGAATGAAAATAAAGTGAGCATAAAGTGACCTTGACAAAAATATTTGCCAATGAAAATACTATGAATCAAAAGAGATAAGAGATTTTCATAGGACTTCAAAGGTCATTGAATACAACTTGAGAACTTTAGAAGAAATAGTATGACAGATCTTTTGTCTGTCAAATCGCTTGTAAGGAGGATTTCCATGATGCAATCATTCAATTCAAATTGGTAGTGTCTGCCACCAAAAAATAACTGCAAACCTTTATAGAATGTTCATCTGTATATGCTAAATGTTTGGGTCAAAACTTTCTCAATGTGTTCTATTGACAACATTTGATCAGAAATAAATTCTAATAACATTCATTTGAAATTTTAAATCAATTAATTTTGTTTCACACTTTTAATAATTATCTTAATGAGAAAACTTTCTCTAATGGAAAATTTACACTGGTTATTTCCTAAAGATGGAATTTAAACTTAGAATATACTTTTAAAATTCAAACTAGTCTCACCTTTAGGGCTTTAAATGTTATGGATATTGACACTCAACAGGTATGCTTAGCTGCATAAGAGTTTCAAGCAACAATAGAAATATAATTAAAAAGATATTTGTGAGTGTTTGAGGGTATTTTCTTTTAGACATTGTGGACACATTTTTGAAAAAAGAATCATGTTCAATTATTTTTTTCAGATTTCTTACTTGTTCTGTGTGTGCATGTGCATATGTGTGTGAGTGTGTGTGTGTGTGTTAGGTAGAAGAAAAAAGAGGAAGAAAAAGTGCTGTGAATGCATCACTTAAAATGTGTAAGTTTGGACAAGAGGAAAGCCATTGAACAATGTTGAGATTGATGATGTGAAGTTGGCCAGCCTACTTATAGCCATTATGTTGGAATCACACAGCCTATAAATAAAACTTTTACCTTTAATGAAAATTGGATCAAAGTCTTCTGTAAAACTCTCCATCATTCATTTAAAAATAGATACAGGAGTGGATGATATATAACCATCACTTGAAATCAACTAGGAAAGATCAGAGCTCCAGAGGAAACCAGGCACTGGTCAGTTAGATAAATATGTACTCACCGTAAGTCTAGCTTTCACACATTGTAAATATCTTTAACTGACAATCTGACTACTGTTTTCTAAACATTATCCACTTTGTTTTCTCCTTTGATTTTTTAAAATAAAGCAGTATGTTGTCTAGAGAGGTTATTTAGAAGGGAAAACCCTTCCTCTGATTATTTTTTTTGTTTTTGGTTTTGTTTGTTTTTTCTTATTTATTTATTATTAAGTTTTGGGATTTTTTTTTTCTTTTTTTTTTTTTTGGTACCGGGGACTGAACTCGTGACCTTGTGCTTGTGAGGCTGGCGGTGAACCACTGAGCTAAATTCCCGGCCCTATTATTAAGTTTATTGGTACATTTTAGATATACATAATGACCACATGCATTATAGAGAATTTGTACCTGTACACAATATATCTTAATTCCTCTTTTTCCCCATTCCCTTATCCTCTATTCAACTCCTCTTCCCATTATTTACAAAAGTTTTGTTTCCATTTTTCCTTCTTTTCTATTTTATTTTTCTTTTCATATCCTTCCTTTCTCTCTTTTCCTTCCCTAGTTCTCCTTCCCATTTGAGCATTTTCTTCTTATTTTATAATATCTAGCATACATTTTGGCCCTTTTTTATATTTTCAGTTTCTCACACTAGAGAAACAATGCAATATTAAGACATGTGTCTTCACATGTCTTTCACTTAAGAGTATGGTCTCAAGGTGCATCCATTTGCCTTGAAATGTCTCATGTTTATCCTTCTTTATGTTTGAGTAGTAATCATATATATATACACACACACACACAATGCCCATCAACTGATGAATAATATAATAATATATTCATATATAAATATATATATATCATATGTATATATGATATATATATATATTTATCCATTCATCAGTTGATGGGCAATTGGGCTGTTTCTAAGATTTAGCTATTACAATCCATGATGCTATAAACATGAGTGTGTATAGATCACTGTTGTATGATGTTTTTAATTCTTTTGGAAAGATACTAAGATGAGGAATAGCTGAGTCAAAGGAAACCTCTAGTTTTCATTTTGTAAGGAAATTCCACAGTGGTAGCACCAGTCTACACTCCCACTAACAGTGGAGAAAGGATCCTTTTCCCACAGCCCCACCAACATTTATTATTTGTTGATTTCTTGATAGCAGCCATTCTTTCTGGAGTGAGATGGAATCTCAACAATGTTTCAATTTTCATCTCTTGAATGACCTGTGATGTTGAACATTATTTTTATGTATTTATTTATCATTTCTCCTCCTCCTTCTCCTCCTCCTCCTCCTCCTCCTCCTCCTCCTTCTTCTTCTTCTTCTTCTCCTTCTACTCCTTCTCCTCCTCCTCCTTCTCCTCCTCCTCCTTCCCCTCTTCTCCTTCCCCTTCCCCTTCTCCTTCTCCTTCTCCTTCTTCTCCTCCTTCTCCTTCTCTTTCTCCTTCTCCTTCTCCTTTCTATTTCTTAGAATTGTGTATCCATCTCAGATGATTATTTTTGGATTGGGTCTTTAAATTTGGGGTGTGTGTGATTTTTTATATATTCTAGATAGTAATCCTTTGAGGAATATCTGAGAAAGATTTTACCCACTCTGTAGGTTGTCTCTTCATTCTTTTGATGATTACTTTTTCTGTTCAAAGGCTTTTTTAATAAGACAATATCCCAGTTGTTGATTCTTTGTAATATTTCTCCTGCAGTCTGGGTTTGGTTCATGAAATCTTTGGATATTCCTATGGCTTCAAGCATTCTACCTATTCTCTCTTACAGCAGATTTAGTGCTTCTGTTTTAATATTTAGATATTTAATACATTTTGATATTAATTTAGTGCATGGTGAGAGACATGGGTTTAGTTTTAGCCTTTAACATGCAGAAAGCAGGTTTTTCTAGCACTACTTATTAAAGAGGCTATCCTTCCTCCAGTGAACATGTTTGCCCAACTTGTCAAAGATAAGGTGGCTGAGTGTGTTTGATGTTTCTACATCATCTAATCTGTTCCACTGATCCTCAGGCCTATTTGTTTTTTATCAGTACCATGCTGTTTCTACCACAGTAGCTTTGTAGTATAATTTAAAGTCAGTGACACCTCCTCCCTTGCATTTGTTGCCAAGAATTGTTTTTGCTATTCTAGGTCTCTTCTGGTTCCAAAAAAAATTTTGGGTTGTTTTCTCTAATACTTTTTAGTATGCTATTGGTATTTTAATCAGGATTGCAATAAATCTGTATGAAAATTGTGGGAGTAAGGTCATTTTCACTACATTGGTTCTATCTCAAAGCAAGAAATATTTTTCCATTTTCTGATATCTTCTTCAATCTCCTTTTTCAGAGTACTGTTGTTTTCAATCTAAAGTTTTTTCTTTTTACTTCCTTTGTTAGATTGATATTTCATTTTTTTCAATCCTATTGTGAAATTTGTGGTTTCCTTAATTTCTTTCTCAGTGAGTTTGTTATTTGTGTATAGGCATGGTATTGATTATTGAGTGTTGACTTTGTCTTCAGCTATGTGACTGAATTTTATTATTAAAGTTAGAAGCTTTTTGGTGGAGTTTTTTGGGTCTTCTGTGTAGATTATCATGTTATCTGCAATAATAATAATTTAACTTCTCCCTTTCTATCTTTATTCCTTTTATTTCTTTCTCTTTTCTAATTGCCCTGACTAACATTTCAAGAACTATATTGAATAAGAGTGGTGAAAGTGTCCATCCTTGCCTTGTTCTTGATTTTAGAATGAAAGTTTTCAGTTTTCAACCAGTATGAATTTCCAAAGCTGAATCAAGAAGATATAAAAATTCTAAATAAATCAATGTCAGTCAATAATATTGAAGATGTATTTAAAAACTTACCAACAAAGAAAAGCTCAAGCCCTGGTAGATTCACTGCTCAATTCTACAAGATATTTAAAGAAGACAATGCCACTACTTCTCAAACTCTTTAATGAAATTAGAAAGGGAAGCAATACTCCCAAATTCATTCCTGGAAGCAAGCTTTACCCTGATACCAAAAGCAGAGGAGAGGGCCTGTAATTTAGCTCAGTGGTGCCATCCCTGCCTCACAAGCACAGGGTCCTGAGCTAAAACTCTGGTACCAGGGGGGAAAATCAAAAACAAAAAAAATCAAAGCATAGAAAAATCCAACCAAAAAAAGAAAACTGTAGGCCATTCTCCCTAAGGAACATAAATGCAAAAATCCTCAGTAAGATATTGGCAAACAGAATGAAGCAAATCATCAGGAAGTTTATACACCATGACCAAGTAGGATTCATCCCAGGAATGCAGGGATGTTTCAACACACTCAAGTCAATAAGTCACATGATCATCTTAAAAGATCCGAAACAATCATTTGGCAGATTCCAACATTCATTCATAATAAAAACCCTCTGATTATGTTTGTGTGTTTTGGCTTTTTAAAAAATATTGATGGATTTTTGCAAAGGGGCAAGTGATCAAGAGATGTAAGGAGAAGGGAAAAGGGGAGGAGAGACTGATGAAATAAATCAAAATATGTTGTATACAGTTACCAACTCCCTATGATGAAAGTAATCATTATATACTGCAAACACTATTAAAAATAAAAATTTCACCTAGATAAGATGAAATAGTACTGACGGTAACTTCAACATTATGAAGGTTTTGTGTAAAAATGAACAGATTCAATATCTGATTTTTGTTTCTTGGTGCAGTTTGTCAATTTAGTGGACCAGACATGGGAGCAGCAAAGCAACCAGCAAAAATCAGAAGCCGGGAATATTTAGAGGGTCAGCTCAGGCAAACACGTGTTGATAATTGAAAATATGGAACTAAGGGCCGGGGATTTAGCTCTCTGTTTCTGCCGCCTGCCTAGAAAGTGCAAGGTACCGAGTTTGATTCTCAGTATGAAAAAAAAAAAAATGGAACTAGAAGGCCAGGGATTTACCTCAGTGGTTCTGCTGCCTGCCTTGGAAGTGCAAGGTCCTGAGTTGAATCCTCAGTACCAAAAAAAAAAAAAAAAAAAAGTAAAAAAAAATATATATGGAACTAGATATCTATCCTTAGGTCTAGCTTTCAAGATAAAGGATTTAATAATATTTAGTAATATTTGGAGAAATATTTTAGGAAGAAATAGAACCATAGTAAGGGCTGCTAGGGTAAATTGAGGTAGTTGAAGAGATTTTTTTCAATTTCCCTTGGCACATGCTTAATGACCTGCCAGTGGATGGTACTGAATGAGTAGAACTGAATATGAACAAGGTCATAAGCATTGAATTCAATTTTACCACAGTCAAAAGCACAACTCTTTGAACAGGATCACGAAAATATTAACAGCTTGTATTTCTGTATTTTACCAAGCTAAGATACACAAACATCTCTCCTGGCCAGGAGTAACACTTTTTGTTCCCAAGCAGACAATAGAACTGATTTTTTTTAATACATTGGCTTGAAAGAACAAAAGCCGCCTACTGGGTTACACTCTGTGTAGCATTGTGCTTTTCATTTTAAAAATTTAATAAAGATTTGGCTTTGTGTATGGTATTTATGTATAGTATTTGGCCAAAGTTTTATATTTTCCCTCTCTTTACCCACCTGTTCCTGCAAAAATTAATCACCTAATATCACATTGGAATTTCTACATATAACTCTAAATTATAACTAAAATGTCTCATAAGTAACACAACATTTTGACTTATTCAAGTAGTGTATTGGAGTTAAAATATATTGCTATGTTAGCACCTCTTTGTTTTCATCATGACTGTATAAAAATTAGTCTCCCCTGTGCTACTAAAATGCTGTTGGAAATCATGTTATTCAGCTTTCCTGTTATTAAGCACAATATTCAACACCCCCAACCTAAAGGAGAAGTTTAATGTGGCTCACATGTAAGGGGATTTAGTCCATGACTAAGGTAGGAACAACAGGTGGAAGGCTGGTGGAACAAACCTTGGTTCATGACAGTGGGGAATCAGAGGAGAAGAGTGCCAGAGAAAGGGAGAAGGGCCAGACTTTGATCCCAAGATGATGCCTCCATACACCAACCAGATACATGCAGTACTGTACCCCACCAATACCCTGGGCAGATCCCAAAGCCAGTCAGGTTAACACTACACATTTGATGTACTAAACACCAAATACAGTTCTGAGTACTTGACACACAGTAAGTTGCACAATACAGAAAGCTGCACAGTGGTAGTCATTAGCACTGTTTATGAAAGGGTTCTGAACACTCGGTCTTCAAGCATATGGCAGCATGTATCCTTTGAAGTTAGGTTTAACCATGAAAATTGATTAAAGTAAAGAAATGGAAGAAGACACAAATCATTTTCAATGTAAAATCCAGTTTAAAATCTTTTATTGATAGGTGTTTCTACTGTCTTGGCTTCATTTGAGGCAAAAAAAGAAATCAATAAAAAGGTAACTGCCTTCAGACAGCACATTGCTAACTTTTCAAACATTAATGAGACTAATATCAGATGGGAGCCAACCCCTCCTGTAGCTTGACAAATACTGCTTGCTTTAAACCTACTATGACAAGTATAAATGTTTCAAGGCACATGGGCATTGCATCTTTAACATGGAAATCTTAGTGTAAGACATTCAGGAGTCAAACATGCAGGATAGACATTTTTTCTTCATTTTTGTACATAATTTGATTTATTTATGGCCTCTGAATTCTATTTTTTCTTGCCCTGATTTGCAAATTTGAAAACACTATGCAGCAGAATTGTTATGACAAAAAGATGTGTTTAAATATGCAATTGTTTTTAGTAGTTCACTTATTTCTTCATAGCTCAGTTTGATCTTGTCAGACATAATGTAGATAATTATAGCAGCAGCAATACAAATTAATTACATGTGCTCTCGATTTTTGATGTTGAACTACCCTACAAAGTGATAAGGTTTTTATTTCACACTAAAAAACTTAATGAATAATCTTCAACTCCCTTTACACAAAACTAAAGAAATGAAAGTTGAATTTATTTTTTTAAAAGTTTAATTCTAAAGGAAATTTTAACTATTCCACAATATGTGATAAAAATTTAAGACTCAGAGAATGAATATAATATGTTTTCAACCTATATTTAGACAACACTTCAACCTTACTCTAACATTTTGGTATATATCATTTTAGAGATTTAAATTTAAATAAATTAGCAATTAGCATGTTCCAGAATATAGAGCTCATGAATGACCTGGTTTTTAAAATGTACTTAATAAAAAACCACATTTTCTTTATCCAGTATTTTTATAAAATGGAATACTAATCAGCCATTAAGCATGAGAAATTAGAGACATTTATAGCTAAATGGATGCATATTGAGGTCATATTCTTAAGTGAAATGAATAGGACACACATGTGTAAATACCAAATAGTTTCTCTGATATGAGAAACTGAAAGTGTAAATAAGGACTAAAATGAATAATTGATAATGTGAAAGAGGAAGAAAAGGTCCAAAGGAGTAGGGGAAGGGGAGGGGGAGGGGAAAGGAATGAAGGGAAAGGAAAAATATGAGAAAAAAATGGAAACAAAGTCTTTGTAAATGGGGGGTGTGGAGGGAGTGAAGGGAGGGCAGGGGAATGGGGAAAAATAAGAACCAAAATACATCATGTACAGGTACAAGTTCCCAGTGATGAATGTAAATGTATTCTGTACCTAAAATGTAACAACAAAAGAATTTAAGAGGAAAAACTATGTACTTAATATAATATGGTCAGAATGGAAAACATGCACTAACTACCATTTTGTCTATATCTGTTTTATTTTCTGTAACAAAAGTCATTGTAGCAAAAACCACACCACTACAGCTGGCCATTTACATAAAACATTTTATCTTCACAATATGTTACAAAACAATGTATTTCTGTCATTTTATAACATGGTCCAAACTGCATACACTTTCTTGGTCTTCATTTTACACATTTGATATCATGTAAAATTTAATGATATTTACTGCAAGTTTATCTGACTTTTAAATGTTGTAGAGTATGCTTGGTTTAGTATTTGAAGGAGAGTGTGGTAGATAATACACATTGTGAGATCTTTAGTGTACCTCCCACCTAGGCAAAGAGACTCTAATTCTACATTATCCAACGTACTATAGAGTTACAGAAGTGAATCTTTAAAAAGCATATATTTATTTATATTTATATTTATATTTATAGGGCTTAATATATTCACAAGAGACTTTCTAGTCATATTTGGAGTTTACACATTTGGTACAAATGGAATGTACTTGATACTTGTGTATAGGTTGTGACTTGAGAGATATAACAGCTGATTTGGGTGAAGATAAGGCTGTTATTTTAAAACAGGGCTGGCACTCACATTATAGGCCAATGAAGTAGTTTTCTTTTACATAAGTGTGTTTTCATAAAGTTCTGAATGCAACGATTAAATGAATGAATCAATTTTCTAATGAATTCCAGTCTTCCCATTCCTCTTTGTAGACCATAAACTTACCATAAACTGAAGATATATAATAAATTATCCAACAACAATTAGTCTCTAATGCCTTCTTAAACAATTTAAGGGCTGGACAAAGGGTTATTATGTAATTTTTTTATCTTCAAAAGATAAGAATCAACATTCACCTGCACATTATTCTCACGCAAATGTTTTATATTCTACTATCAAGCTTGCTGCACTTCAGACATCTGGGTTTATGATTTCTTTCACCTACTGTCAGTTAGTAGTGTAAATACAGGTCAGGTATAGTGTCAAGATGCTAAGAACAAAGCTCATAGGGAATGCCACTGAAGGGTGTTGTGTGGATAGTGTGGAATAAAATATCATGGGCTCTGTAAAGCCCGTCTAAATTTTTAATGCACAACCTAATATACACAATTTCTAAATAATTAATTATGCAAATTTTCAAAACATGAAATATTACCCTTGGGTCCTTCTGAATTAATGGTGTTTGAACATAAGTTGTAACTTCACCACATAAAATTACCTAAAGAATTTACTTCCTAAAAATATCCTTTATTTCAGGTAACAATAAGAGTTTGCCCCTTCTTTTTTTTTTGATACTGGAGATCGATCTTGGATCCTTGAGCTTGCAAAGCAGGTGACAGAAGTGGCCTAGAATATTTCCTGTTATAGAATTTGTATTTGTGCTTGTTGAGAGTTATAAACAAAGTAGCATTATATTAAAATATGTGAGAATATATAAGAATACATAGACTGTATGTCTATAATATCTTACAAGGTGAGTTCTTTCTATTAAACATATATTTGTAGATCTGCCTAAGAACTTGAAAGGACTTCCTATTCTGCTCTTCTCTTCACACATTACTAAACAGCACATGGGTAACAGTGCACCCAGTAAGCCTTTTTGGTTTAATTTAGACAGTGTTCCATATTTGTTTAAGTCCTATAAATCAATATGTACCTAAGAAGATTATTAACACACGTGGATGATGACTACTAGAATTCTAAAATATCTCTGGCAAGAGGACTACTTAGTATTCATATTTGGTGTTCATATATACCAAGTATATTCAGGCAATTTACAAGCTGCCAGAGACCTGTCAGCCACTGATCAAAATTTATTGGATACTGAAGATCAGGAGAAGGTAAGACAATAAGAGGTAAATGGAGAAATGTGGTTTATAGCCAGGAAATAAACTCTTATGTTGTATATGATATGTAGTATTTGTTGCCTCCATGCTGTAGAAAATTTTGCAGAATGTAGATTTTTCAGTAAATTTTCAAGCAACTATTGTAATAGAGGAAATAAGATACAAATCTGCAGGAAGGATACGAGGTCATTATTACCTTGGGTCTCTTTCGTTACTTCTAACTCCTGACTAAATTGGGAAAACATTTCTAAGAGAGTTGGAGAAAAAGCCAAATAAAGAAGAAAAAAAAAGAATACCATTGCTGTAGGAAAGGCAGAGACAGTAGTGGAATGGATGAGGAGTAAATCTATGTGTACACACGCATGTACACAGCCTACACAAAAGCACACACCCCAACTCATACCAATGCACACATGAATGACTGAATTCATGCAAATATTCATTAGCCCATGCCATGCAACTGGAAGGATGTGAGGCTGAAAGAGGAAGAAATTAGGTTAGGTTTTACTGTGTCAGTACATCAGGCAAAAACTCCAGTGGGTTCTTGGTACTTAAAACAAATGATTACATAAAATCACAAGCAAGTTCTCTGAACTACTAATAGTGCTAATATAATCAACAAAATACTTTCCAAGTTTTGCATGTGCAAATTACCCTACAGCCATATTTATTTAGAGGTAATTTATTTCAAAGTTTTTCAATGAATCAGTTTTTTTCAAAATAAATGAAAATACCTCTAAGTATGTCTTAGTGTTAGCATGAGACTCAGACAATGCAATCTCTCTCTCCCTCCCTCTCTCTCTCTCTCCACCCTAAGTGTTCTTGTCCTTTCCTTTGCCTCTGCAGTTATGGGTTTTAATTTGTGCCATGGGAAAGACATGTTCTGATTCACAATGACTTTAATAACCTATCTCTAGGCAAATTTTTAAAAAGAAATACCTGCAGACAACTGCCAGGCAACACATTGTGGTGAGGCACAGTAGCGTGTTCACTTGACAGTACTGTTTTGCAGGCTGTATTTCCACTCGATGGCTTTTGATCATTTTTTTCTTCAGATTTATTAGTATTTCCTTTCCAAAACTGAATAACATTTCCTTGTTTTTGTAGCAGATGTCTGACCCTTTTGGTCCACACATTTCTGTTTCCACTTCATCAGTATTCATTTCCTTTTTACATAAATCTATCATATATAATTTCAGTCTATCATTCTCTTCTGTTTCTTCTTCTTCATGTGAAATGAATTTTGAAGAAAACAATAGCCATTATCCCCACCTATTTTCTCACAAACATCTTTTCTTTATAGTTTTGATTCAGTAATGATATGCAAAACTGTATATGTCAAAATATGAATTTATTGTAAATTAAATTAAATTTTTATACAGAATACTTACCTAATTATCCTGAGTTGCTACCTAGTTATCCTGAGTTGCTACCTATTTCTGCTTTACATAAGGGTTGTGGTCCCTTAAAAAGAGTCACCAGTCCTGACTAAGTGTAGGCTTAGAGATCCACCAGAAAGCTGTTTCTACAATTACAAACACTTCGATATTAAATGCAATTCTCAAATTAAAATTTTAGGCAAAAAATGGTGTTATTTGGGAAGAAAAAACACAACACATATAAGACAGCCATAACCTGACTATATCATCCTATTTTACCTTACCTTATGAATCTTTTACCTGAAGCAATGTAACTACTTCCTCAAGTTCATTAACATCCCATTAAGGCAATATTTATTATAAAGAGTGTTTCCTCAAAGTTGTTTGGCTGTTTCCTTCTACCAAAAGGAAGAATTTTCATTTTGTTTTATTTCTCTCCTTTTTTTCAATTGCCAGATACATTACTTTCATGTTAAGAAAGTTCAGTCCTTGGGGCAATGACACTATCCCTTAATCTTATAAAAACAAAACAAACATTTCTTCTTTTCTTTTTCTTGATTTAAGCCTCCATCTTCACTCTTTGACCACAATTAAGTGATCCACCTTAAGTGCTGCCTCTGAGATTTGCCTTTTAACCATTTATTCCACACATTGTTCCAGAAAGTATAAACTATTGATATTTAGGCTGAAATTAAATAGTAAATGAAATGTTTATCCACATCTTTCAATATACCTCATAATTGTTAATTATGTACATGTATTTAATATCTTATCATTCTATCTTTACCTTAATGAGTTATTGTGCAAATGTAATTTTTTATTAATTCATAATATCCTAACACTTTCTTTATACTGATTGATAATTTAATTTAACAGAAATGGAAATTTGTATTTCATATAGCAGCATCCCCTCATCTATCTATATGTATTTTGCTTTTTCTTTCCTTTAGTATTCTGGTAATAAAATTTATGACATTTGAATGAATCAAATTCCATTATAACAAACTTAAAAACCAGCACAAAACTTGTTTTGGAATTAAATACAATGATGAGTGAATGGAGCTTGGTAATATTGTGTTTACAGGATTTGTCCAGTGACAATAATGAATAGTAGGTTAAAGTGATACTGCTAGTACAATTCACCCTGAGGATAACCTAGGTAAGTAAAAGCAACCCATTTTGGAAAAGAATTCACCCAGGTCAAATACTTAGTTAATCCAACTACCAATCAGTGCCTTAGAAAGCTTTCTTTGTTCTAGCACCTGGTAGTCAGGCTGAATATATTTAATTCAAATATTTTAATCCCAAGATCTTTTTGCTCAAATGGGAGGTACAGGGCTGAAGTTGATTAAGCTAATTCAAGCCAATATTAGCCACAATACCTGCAAATTAACAGGTGGTCTTTAGTAAGTTGCTTCTTCAAACATGAAAGATCAAAATAACATTAGTTTCATTATGGCTAAATAAATTACTACCCTAGATTAGAGAATTTTGTGTTACACACTATGAATGTTACACACTATGAATGCTCCAAATGAAAACAATGCTTTTCATTTTGATAGAAAAAAAACATTAAGGATATTAAACCAATTGGCTAGGATGTAAAGTTAAAGATTATTTCTTATCAGACGTTTCTAAATCTGAATAATGTAATTCTTTATTTAATAGAACAACTCTTAGGTATTATTATTTCTATTTAATGATCCAGAAACTAAAACATAGAGAAATTAGAGGATTTCCCAAGAGAGATAATCACCAGATCAGGGTTTGTGCCACAGACTGCACACTACAGAGAATATATTCTTGAGATATAGAGTTTTGCCACCTTTACATTACTGTACCTCAATTCCCTCGCACACCAAACTTATGTATTTCTAGGGAATTGGATCAAATATAAAGCACATTGTTCTTGATGATGCAGACAGAGGATAGACTAATGGGATGGCTATTGTGCTCCATCAGTTTGCACTGGTGGATGGAAGTCTAGTCTTTATCATTTCCTCTTCAACTACCACTGTTTTCTGTGTTTATAGAGGTATCTATTTTTTATCTAGGAACAGCACAGAGACAAGGGATCTGGAGCTGCCTTAACATTTTGTGTATTTTCCCAGTAAGTCAAAATTGCTCAACCCTCAAACTTTAAAGGAAAGAAATATTAGCCTGTTATCTAAAAACACCTTTCAAATTCAAAGAGAAATCAATGAAATACAGAATCTTAATAAGGTTGCTAGTGATAAAGATGAATGAAACTTTAGAGGAAAATAATACACCAGAATCACTTTTTAATCACTTGTTCTTTTGACTTAGGATTTGTAGGCTAGAAAGAAAAGGTAAGCTTGAATATGAAATGTATGTATCTGTGCTTACTACTGCATCCTAAATATCTAGATAACCTCATAGGTAATGAAATGACACAATTAAATAAAAATAGAACCTTAAGATATTTAAATGTAAAATCTCATTTTAAGTGAGTTGTCCTAGTTTATTCTAAATTAAGATAATTGTATTATTTAAAACTAAGCCATTGTTTTCTGAAATTGGTGTCTCAACTTTCACTGTACATGTTCCTATGCAATAAAAATGTAAAATTTGCTGCGATATGACATCTGCTTTTAAGAATTATGTCTTTAAAAAACATTTAAAATCTGGGTGGTTATACATCTTAGAAAGGTAGCAAAACATTCCTAGGAGAGGAGGAACAGGACAGTGGTATTTGGAAAGAAACCCTTTCTAAGTTTCTATAGATCTGCAGGCCTTTCCTGTATCTTTATTATGCTACATTAATTTATTTATTTCCCACATAATAATATTTCATAATACCAGTTTGATCTTTCCCCATTAGACTAAGTTGAAAAGGCCAGTGTTTTGCTCTTTACACTTTTGTCCTGAGTTATGGTTGACTTTTCAAGGATATTGATTACTTAAGAGGTACTATGTATGTAGCCATAGGTCTTACCAAGGAAAGATGCTATATAAATCTTACGTATGTGTCTTATTCCTAATTGGGATTTCCAGCGAGCAGGAGGATTCAAGGTTGAATCCTCATTGAACTTTTTTCCCACATTTCCTATGATTCACTGCACCTGTACAGCTGGAAGTAAAACCTATCAGGTTCCCAATAAAAGTTGATGAGTTTTAGAACACATTCTACGACTGCTCATTTAAGATATGCATTGCACTGAAGTTATTACAACACTCACTAAATGCTGACTAAATCCATTTTGCAAAGATCAATCTTTTAACAGACTTGTCAGTGGTTTAGCAGACATCATATTTAGCACATCACTCGGTTGACATTATAAATGTCACTTTTCCTGGACGTTTAGTTAGAAATCATCAACATCTTTACAAAGTAGAAACCACCCTAGCAATGGCTAGTATTAAAGACAATAAAATTTTGTGATAAAGGAAAGAACAAATGGGATGTATTTTTTATAAAATCATTATCATCTCAAAGTTCATTGAAAATTTTTAAAAAATAGATTAATAAGAAACTTTGTAGTCACTCTGGGAAAATTAGCAAATTATTTGGTTGCAATTGTATTTATTGTTTCTTATTTAATAGATATTTGTTATCCACTTTTTTCATATTTAAGTGTACCTACATAGAAAGAACCACTAGAAATGATCTGACATAGATTTTTGTGGTAACATAACTCTAAAATTAAATAATATATAAAAATTACTGAGTGTGGAACAATAACAACAATTCCCATATCATAGTATTTATATGTATTTTAATCACAGTCTGTGTTTGTTTATTCATCAACATTTTATTTAGCTTCTAGTTAGTATAAAGAATAAAACATATGGTCCCTCCTTAGACAAAAATGAACTCACACAAGGATACATACGTATGGAAGAAAACAATAGGGGAGGAGGAAATGAGACTCAGAGAGAGAGAGAGAGGGAAATAGAGGAAGGAAGTAAACTGACTTGACATACTTGACTGAAGAGAAGTTCCTTTCTATTTTTGACATTGCCGCATAGGCCCTACTGATTTTATTCCATTTGTTGGAAGTGAAAGCCAATTTCACAGATAAGCTTAATGAGGGTGTCACATTAAGTCATTCTTATTTGGTTTTCTTACACAGCTGAGTGGCTGCAAACATTTCATTTTCTGGTCACAAACAAGTCCTTTTTTAAAGTTTATTTTGTTAGCACATGTTTGCCAAGGGTGACATTTATATTCACCTTAGGGAGTAGGTACATATGCAGAACACAACGTGATCTTGAATCCCTTTCCACTCCAGACTCACATCCCTCCCTCTGTCTCTAAATCTCTGTTCCCATTTCTATTGTTATTGTTACCATTATTATTTGTAGTTTGAGATTGTGACATATAATAGTTGCATTTCCTGTGCATATTTGGTATATATACATTGACACATCTTGTCATTACTTCCCCTCTACTCCTCCACTTCCTTTCACCCTTGGTAACCCCTGGACCCTATCCTGTTTGCAAAATGTCTTTCTTCCCATCAATTATTTATTTTACTCTTTATTTCTGCTTTGGATATTAAAATAAGAAGTACCACAAGGTATTTACACTTCTTTGTTTTATTTCACTAAACATTACATTTTCCAAGTGTATACATTTTCCTACAAATGACTCAAAATTCTTTATAGCCAAGTAGTAATCCATTATGTATAAATACTACACACTTTTACCATTCATCGCTTAATGGGCTTACTGGCTGCTTCCAGGATTTACCTATGATAAATTGTGCTTCTATAACTTTGGTATACATGTATACCAAATACATGTACATCAAAATAGAGAGGTTTTATGTCTTTAGCTTCTTGGGGAAGATACCTAGAAGTGGAATAACTAAATCTTATAGAATTTCTAGGTTTAGTTCTTTGAGAAATCTCAATATTGTGTTCCATAGTGGTTGTACTATTTTACATTCTCACCACAAGGTAAGAGGACTCCTTTTGTTTCACTATGGCCACTCAAGGAAGAAATTAAACAATTTCTGGAAGGAAACAGCAATGCCACACCAGAACCTATGGAACATTATGAAAGCAGTCTTAAGAGGGAAGTTTATTGCAATCAATGTTCACATTGGAAAAATAGAATCAGCTTAAATAAATAATCTAATGATGGGCCAGGAAATTAGCTCAGTGGTTTCGCCGCCTGCTGCACAAGCACAAGAACCCAAGTTCAATCTTCGGGACCAAAAATCATCATCATCATCATCATCATCATCATCATCATCATCTAATATGGAAACACAAGATACATGTGAAGCAACAACAATCCAAACCCAAACTGAAATTAAGGCAGGAAATCACAAAGATTGCTCATAAAGAGTGGAAATTAATAAAACTGAGCCTGAAAAAAAAAACAATACAAAGAATCAATGAATCAAATAGCTAGCTCTTGGAAAGAATAAAGGAGATAAATCATAAGGCAAGTTTAAAAAAGAAAGAGAAAAAAGACACAACAATGCAAGAGAAATAAAAAAGTTGAAATCACAACAGATACCATTGAAATCTGGAAGATAGCAACTACTAAGAAAAATTGTATTCCAACAAATTGGGAAATCTTGGAGAAACAGAAAGATTTCTACACTCACATGAATTACCAAAACTAAACCAAGAAGATATAAAACTTTGAACAATCCAATAAGGACCAATGAATTGAGGCAGTCATAAAACAAGTACCAAATAAGAAAAGTCCAGAAGCTAATGGATTCACTGCTGAATTCTACAAAACCTTTACGAACAACATATCACAAATATTTCTCAAATTATTCAATGAAAATTTATTTGTTTGCTTACTTTTTGGAGACAGGGTCTCACTATGTAGCCCAGGCTGACCTCGAACTTGAGGCAATCCTGTTGCCTCAGCTTCCCAAGTGCTGGGGTTACAGGCCTGTGCCACAATATCCAGCTTCAATGAAATTTAATGGGAAGAAGTATTTCCAAACTAATTTCCAGAAGCCAATATGATTCTGACCTCCAAACCAGATAAAGACTCAAATAGAAAAGAAAACTACAAGCCAATCTCCTTAATGAATAAAGATGCAAAAATCTTCAGTAAGATATTGGTGAATAGAACTTAAGACCTCACCAAAAGGGTCATATGTCTTGACCAAGTAGGTTTCATCCAAGGGTTGCAAGGACGGTTTAACATAGGCGAATCAATAAATGTAATACACTACATAGAGGGAAGCAAAGACAGAAACCACACAATCATATCAACAGATGCATAAAAAGCTTTTGACAAAGGCACAAAGACATCCTTTCTTGAATTCACGTTCTGATTTACCACTGGGAAATTTCTCCAGAGTACTTAGTGCAACGATTTGCTAATATGTCAGTTTTTTTTAAACTGTGTATTAGATCTACACCTATTCCATATATCTTACATAAATACATGCTGTATTTGTTGGAGAAGGACATTGCACATTACAATTTTCTGTTTGTTTGGGAATGCCATTTCTAGACACCATGTTTGAATTTGAGTTTTGTTGAGTCATATTATATGGAAGAGGATTACATACAAAAAATAGAGTATATAAACACATATGAGCCACCTAGAGTAGATTATACCAATACACAAAGAACAAGAAGGGAGATGTCAGATGTTCTGTGTGTAAATTCTTCCTTTGTTCTTTCCAGCTGTGTAATAAGAGACATCAGAAAATAGTTCCCAAATATTAAGAGGTTGGTCTAATACAGAAAAACAAAAAAATAATCTTAGAGAAAAAATCATCATTATAATCATACAAATGTTTATGTACATATGATAAAGTATAGATATTTAACAAATATAAGAAATAATAAATATGTTACTGCTTTCAACACTTAATTTAAAAACATTGTAAGGTAATTTTCTAAGAGATACAAAAGTTCTAAAATGTCAAATTAAAATGTGTACGAATTTACTTTTGTAAAAAATGACAGCTTATTTTGGCTCTTTAATCAGGTTGAGGTAGACTAATTAGTGAGATAATTGAGTGTTTTATCACTCACGGTCCATTTAGAGACAAGACCATTTTATCTGTCAGTAAATTTCAATTTTAATTTTAATTTTCAATATATTTGTCATCTCAAGAGCAAATGATTAGAATAGACAAAGAATAATGATCCCATGACTTTGAATTTGCAGAACTCTTAAATATGTAGTCCTGTGTTTTAAAAGCACAAATATGTAAATAAATTAATTAATAATGTACAGAAACCAGATCTCCATTGTGGTTTTCTGTACCTCTAACTTTATCATGATTTCTCTTTTCTAACTACTGACTTTAAAGTTAATAAGTCTCTGAAGTATCCTAATACCAATAGCTAGATTTGTTTCCCAATTACGTTCAGCACTTTGCCTAGCACCATGTACATATATTGATATCATTATATAGCATTGCATCATTTATTTATATCTATATTTATCTTTATAATTAAGGAAATAAAGAAATGTCTTTTTTGGGATTTTTATTTTTTGTTTTTTTGAGACGTGGTCTTGTTATGTAGCTCAAGCTGGCCTGGAACTCATATGCAGTCCATGCTGGATTTAAACTCATGGCAATCCTCCTGCCTCAGCCTCCTGAGTGGAGAGACTACAGGTGTGTGACACCATGCCTGGCTATCATAAATAATATTTATGTTAAAACAAAGACAGAGAGTAGAAAATAGGAAACAAAGACAAAATTTTAAATCTCATCTGTACAATTCAAAACAGTTCATATATTATAATTAACATTTTTAAGTTTGTTAATGTGAGATTTTTGGTGAGGAAAAAAAATGGATTTTTGTCCTATAATATCATGAAGGTATGTAGTTTTGAATTTAAACATTTAAACATTTTGCATATGATAGTGTAAATATATACTAATGTTGCCAGACAAATTTGAAACTAATAGAGATAGTCCCTGGCATTCACTATTGTAACTGTTAAAAATAAAAAATACACAGGCTTTTATTCAAATGAAAGTTAATATATACAGATTACATAATAAATCTCATTAATGTCATGTTTAACAGTACTTACATTTCATTACATAATAGCAATACCTGCTGTCTTTTGAGATAAATGATACCGTGAAGACTACATATTAGTAGTAAAATCATTGCAAATTATTTTAAGTATGACTCATTTTAGTTATTATAATTAATAATGTTGTAATCAAAGCATTTAACTTTGGCACAGAAGGCCTATCTTGCTTTGCCTCTTCCATGTATATGAGGACAGTGAAAAATATACTTCATAAAACTCAACTGAATTAGACTTCCTCCAATTCTCTGTAAAAAATCTGAAAAAAAAATAATTTTAGGATAATTTTGTCCTTGATGTAGTATTTACTAAAACACAAAAGTGTATGGAATTTCCTCTTCTCATCTCCTAGAGTATCTCCTCAAATTAGTAATTAATCAATTATTTATAAATTGAGCATCAACTT
>NW_004624755.1:2907445-2937632 GCF_000247695.1 Heterocephalus glaber | reverse complement strand
GTAATGAAATGCAAGTGTTTTCAATCAGTTCCGGACACTGAAGCAGCCACAACATCACAACTAAAGACAGGAAGGAGGATTACCACAACTGCTTCCACACGTGGCAAGGACAGCAGGGTAGGGGTGTTCAAAGCGAGGAGGAGTATTTGAAGGGAGACTAATGGTAATGTGTCTTTTACTGTGATGAATTTTTAAAATAAATTTTATTTTATCTCATTCTCTGTGATAAATTTTTAATTTAAACATCCACTATATTTCTTAATCACATCTCATACTGTTCCATAGTGGACACACAAATTATTTCCATAAACACTATGCAAGTTTGAAAATTTATCTATATCCTTTCCAATACTTAATATTGTATGGTTTTCCTTTGCATTTACCTGATAATTAGTGATGCTGACTGTCTTTCACACACCTGTTAGCCATTTGTACATCTCCTTTGGGATAAATGTTTATTTAGTTCATTTCCCCATTATTAAAATATTTGTATTTTACTACTGAGGGAATATGTTTCACATTAACTCATTTTCAGATATATTTCTATTTTAATCTTTATTATTTCCTTCTATAAGCTAAGTAGAGAATAATTTATCTTCATTTTCTGGTTACTTGAGAAGTAAAGCTATTTGAGATATTTCTAATATACATATTTATCACTCTGAGCTTCTTATTATTGTTTTTGTTATATACCAAAAGTTTCAGTGAAGTGTATTTTCATTTTTGTTTATCCTTGAATATTTTCTAATATCCTTTTGATTTTTCTTTTATCCAATGAGTTTTTCAACAGTATGCTGTGTAATTTGGAAATATTTTGAAATTTTCCAGTATTTTTGTGTTATTGATTTATAGTTTTATTTCATTACAGTCAGAAAAGATATTGGTGTGCTTTTAATCTTTTTAACTTTGTTAAGATTTGTTTTATGACATAACCTGAGATCTATTCCAGAGAATGTTCTGTGTGTACTTGAAAAGAATGTGTACTCTTTTGCTGTTTGTTAGGATCTTGCTTACACATCTTTAAGGTCCAGTTGGTCCATAGTGGCATTGTTCAAGTCAGTTGTTTCCTTATTGATTTTATGTCTGGATCTACTGTTTCTCTCTCTTCTCTCTTCTCTCTTCTTTGCTTCCACTTCCCTCCCTCTCCTCCTCCCTCCTCTGTTCTCTCTCTCCCTCTTATTTTTTTTTTTTCAGGCTGACAATAGAAAACTGAACCCAAGACATTTATACTAAGCTATTTTCCCAGCCCTTTTTGTTTCATTATTATTATATTTTATAATAATATTGGCTAAGATTTGTAGTCACACAGTGTTGTGACTACAAGAGTGTAATATTACATCCAGGTTGTTCTATCCTTTATTTAAAACCGAGGCATTAAATTCCTCTACTACTATTAAATTAATTGCTATTTCTCTTTTCAAATCTATCAGTGTTTGTTTTATATTAAGTGTGCTGATGGTTGATATAAATATATGTACATAGATATGTATCCCTGTACATACATGTTATACATATCAAAATGTACTATACACATGTTTATGATTAAAATATAAATATATGTACATATAAAGATATATGGATAATTAACATGACTAATATATGTAAATATGTGTATACATTATATAAATTTTATATGACAATATAGTAATATAAATAATGTAATTAATTACATATTTATAATTTTTCTTTCCTCTTGATAAATAGACATTTATTACATAATAATGTTCTTTGTCCCTTTGTAAAGGTTTTCACTTAAAATAAATCTTGTCTGATATAATTCTCGTATATATACATATATGTATGTATATACATCTATATTTTATATATATCTTGTATACATATATACCTTGTATACATATATACATTGTATATTCTTGTGTGCATGTGTTTATACATTTTATATATTCATACATATGTATATTGTATATATATCTTGCATACATATACATATATACATTATATATATAGCTTGTGTGAGTGTGTTTATATCTCTCAGGGAGTTTAAACCACTTACATTGAAAATAATTATTTTTGGTACCTGGGATAAAATTGAAAATAATTATTTATGGATAAGAATTTACATTTTATTAATAATTTTCTCTCTCTTTTGAAATTCGTTTCCTCATCTCTCTCTCTTGTTGTTCTCTTGGTGATTTGATAATTTTTTGTAACTGTAAGCTTTAATTCATTAATTTTTAACTTAATAACCACCAAAGAATCTGCTTATCATTGAGTTTACATCAAATATCACAGTTATAATAGTTAATATTAAGCTGATGACAGCTTAAATTCTATCACAAAATTCTATATACTTCTATTGCCCAAGTTGTTGATGTCAGAATTTACATTTTTATATTGAGTATTCATGGAGATTTTTATAGTTACAGTTATTCTTAACACTTTTATAATTTAACATTTATACCAGATTTAAAAGTGATTTGCATGCCACCATTACAATATTTCATTATGTTCTCTGTCTCTGTATATTAACTTTTGCACTTAACTTTAGCCAAAAGGCCGAGAAATGTTATCTGTATATTAATTTTTATCACTGATTGTTATACTTTGTTATACTGTTATATTGACATTTAGCATAGTTCATGGCTACAACTTAAGCCTCAGTTCAAACTTCTTCTAATTTCATCCAGTGAAAATGTTCTCTATTGCAAATGTTCAGCCACTGCAAATGATAAGGTAAATTCCTTATCACTACATTTCCAACATGTTTGCTGGATATAAAATTTTTGTTTGATAATTTTATTTTTTGTCTATTTTTTGGTTTTTGTATATATTATCTCATTCCAGTTAAGTCTGAAAATTTCTGCTAAAAAATCTGCCCATAATGTGGGGACTACTTGAAAGTGATAAAGTCACTTTTATCTTGCTACTTTCAAAATGTTTTCTTGATTTGGATAAACTGATTATAATGTTTCTTGGTGTATATTTCTTTGAATTATTTGTCTTTGAATCTTTTATTGTTATTATTCTGAATGACAATTTTTCAGCCATCATTTCTTTGAATAAGTCTATTTTCCTTTTTTCACTCCCCTTGTTCGAAATTCCTAAGGCTTTTTTTTTCAACTTTGAGCATTTCAAATGATCTATGAGATTTCGAATTTTCTCCTCCTTCTTTTTCTTCTTGTTTCCTGAATTTGTTCAGTTCATTTATCTTTTAACTTATTGATTATTTTAAATTCTGTATTGTTAAAGTATAGCTCTTCTTTTTCTCAGGATCAATGACTAGAGATATATTTTATTCTTTTGATTGTGTCATGTTTTTCTAAGCCTTTGATTTCTTTCTTTGTACATTTGTATTGATGCGTGAACTTTTCTGTTTGTGTTTTGTTTTTTCTTTTTGTTTGTTTTGAAACAGGGTCTCACTATGTAATTCAGGCTCACCTTGAACTCACTATGTAGCCCAAGCTAGTCTCAAACTCACAGCAACCTTCCTGCCTCAGCCTCCGAACCCTGGGATTGCAGGCATCCACAATCACACCAGCTGCCTACATATTTAAAAAAACATTCAATTCTTCCAGTCATTTTACCCAGCCTTTGATGAGAAAGACTTTCCCCAATGAACCTACCTTCTAGAGATATGTACATCTATTATTCCTTCCTTCCTTCCTTCCTTCCTTCCTTCTATTCAGAAGCTCATAAAATCTTGATCCTATGGTTTCTAACTTAATTACTCCAGTGCCCTGTGTGAGTCAAGACAGAAACTGTCCCTATGGACCAAATGACCTCCCTCCTAAGCGAGAATCACAGCTTTGTCCTTTGTCTCGATCTCACAAATCCAGGACAGCTGCTGGAAGCCTACTAACTGTTTGTTAGTTTGTTTCATCTCACAAAGCTGGCCTCGGCTTCTGTCTCAGCACTGAGTGTGAACAGAAACACAAACTGGTCATTTTGGGGAGAGCTTTGAAAATCTGGGAAGATAAGGTGTCCACGCTCCAGTCTTTCCTCCCCATATGTAGAGAAGTAGCAGGGTGAATCCAATTCTCCTGAAAGCTTGTGCCACCTTGGGGAAGGAGACGCTCATGCAGGTAAGATGGACTTATAACTCTTGCCATCTGCAATGCTGCTATGCCCACCTTTGTGATTCTTTCAGGTGCTACAAGTTGTTACCTGGATTCTGGACTGATCATAAAGATACTTCAGTTCATTGTTCTTAGATTCGTTTTTCAGTAAGGGATGAGGCCAGGTCTCCTTACTTTGCCATCTTTTGATTTTAGACCTACTTTCTGAGCTATCACTTACTTAGACAAATTATTCGTGCAAGTTTCCAGGTATTATATTTATTTCCATGCAATTTCTATTGTCTATTGCCCTTAAAGTTCTTTTGTAAATGTGCTATTTTCGTTCAACATTTTACCTGTTTCTTAAAAGAAACTATGAAAATTCTTGAAAAGACTTTATGCATTCTGTTCTTCATGAGTTATTACATTTGTGATTAAATTCATAGCTACATACCAAAATATGTAAATGTACAAAACTAATAATTGATACTGAAAGAGAAATACTAAGGAAGAATGTGGAGATTTTCAAAATAATGAAATTTAGCTGACTGGAAGATGTAGTAGCATAAAAATTTTAAATATATATTCTTACTTTTCATTGCCAGTTTTGTAGCTCCATTTCCACTGTGTCTGCCTCTTCACAAATTGTGGACTTGAATTTTTAAGAAATAAGCATTCAAATATAGATATTTTTCTATTTGTCCTCTTAGACAATTTTTGGTATAAATGAAAGAAAATCCAACTCCAGCTTGCCTAAGATCAGATGAATATTTATGGGTTCATGTAACCTAACTGCCATGGAAAATAATACTTGTTCTAGTTCCATGATTCACATTATATCATTAGGGTTTGTGCTTGACACTTCATTTCCACTTCCCACTCTGTGGGATGGACCATCAGGCACATGATGGAGCTTTCATGATTTGGTTCCGCATTCTCAAATTCAAGATCAGCAGAAAGACTGCACTCAGATGACTTTATTAACTTATTCTTCTTGAGGCCATGATTTGTTTATCATATATATTCATTTATTTAAATATATTCCTTCCTTGTCAGATAATCCTTATCCCCTCCCCTATTTATTTTTGTCTGAGAGTACATTTCACCATGATATATGACTTGCGCATATTATAAATTGTGTATACATGTCAGTTGTATATACATGTACACAAATTCATATATGATATATTTATTCATTATATGTTGTAGAATATATAATAATATTATTTTAGAGACTATAAAATCTATCAGGGAAGTACATTTTATCTATTGTATATGCTCACTGCTTTGTCACCCCAACCTAGAAAAGTGCCTGGCACATATTATCTATTTAGCAAATTAATGAATTTATTATGTACTCTTTATTATTAATAAAGAGATAGCAGTAAAAATTCTATTTTGATTTCATTAAATGACTATCAGTGGGTGTAATATAAGATACATAAGTAGATAAAATGTGTATATTAAGAGAAAATGTCACTGTGTGTCAAGAAACATGATCGATTGATGAGCTAAGTTGTTTATTCTTTACTATGAGGACAGTTTTACTCCAAATTCCATTCCTGAAAGATGAAAAGATTGTTTTTTCTTGGAGGATCTGAAATGTATTATTCTGTAGAATTGAAATGGATGCTGAGTATCTCAATCACTTACCCTTACTTTTAGTATTCCTGACACCAAAAACTTAAAGAAGGAGACAATAATTTTGCCTTACAACCCATGGTCGCCAGGCAGGGTCCAAGGCAGAAAAAGGAGGACATGAGAGGTGTGAGCATGGATCTGAACAAATGAACTAGGTTAGAAACCACAGTGCATAGTTTACAGCTGGCATGTGAGGGAGTCACTAGAAATTTAGTTACACTTGAGGCAAACAGGACATGAAGTGATGCTTTAGAGAAATATCTCTACTCACATGCAGCTCCCAGTCTCAAGGGCTCACAATATATAATAAACAAAAATTAAATATAGACTATATTCTAATGATAACTATGATGACTGATGATTTATTTGGACAAGATTTGGATTTAAAGTTTCCAAGTAATAGTCTAATGAATTTTATCTTTTTTGGAAGTTGTTTGCATTGCAGTTTATGTATAATTTTTACTGTCACTAAATTTGTTTGTAATTCATATCCTCTCAGAATGGCTTTTCAAAGTTAGGTGTGAGTCTTATTGTCCCATGTTTGGAAAACTGAATACATCAGTCTTTATTTATATTCTACCTTTGCCAAAACTTCACATCTAATAGTTTTATGCAATTTTCCCCCTAATGTTCACTGTCATCTGTCTTTCTTAATCTTTTTGATGAAAAAAAGTTCAATGAAATCTCTAGTTATGTGACAGAAGAACAAATCCCTTTTCATTAGCAACAATTATAAGTGAAAACCTGTGATTCTCATGTATTCGTATCATAAAAATTAGTACAACTTAAAGTCTGGAATGTATGGAGATTGGTTTCGTACATCTTGGATAATTACTCTGTATTTAGCAAAGTGAAAAAAACGCCTCAACTAAGCTAAAATGTTGCAAAAAGATGTGTCACAATACCAAGATATTTTAATGATATTTAAAATAAAACATTGAATGTTGTGGAGTATGGGTTATCTTTTTATAACATTAGCTGCATATATGAAAAAGATGATTTAGAACAGTTATATATACTTTGATTACATGAACTATGTAGAAACATAGCTTTATAACTATCAAGCAAATAAAATACGATGCAAAATATAAATTTTATTAATTGTTAAATAATTATTTTATGTAAGTAAATTTTTAAAAAGCCTTTCTTTATATCAAACTTAACCATTCCATTGCTAGCACAATGTTAAATATCGGACCACTTTCTGTTTACTACTGGTAGAATAATATTATTGCAGAATACTTTTTGTTTGAACTCTTCTTCATTTCATTAAACTCTTAGAATTCACTTTATACAATGTGTATCACTTGAGTGTTGTGATATAAGAGATTGTTGTTTTTGCACATGCTTTTCAAAGTTATGTAGTATTTTGAGACATATTTATGACATATTAATGCTCAGATTTACTTGGAATAAAAAATAAAAATTATTTTTATATATGGAAGCTGCTATTTCCACAGATAATAAATAGAAATATTATCCACAATTTATGTGGGAAAGGGGCTAGTAAAGAAACTCCACAAAACAGTGGAAAATCTGAAAAAATAGATAAAGATTACTATATCCTGGAAGATAATTTTTCAAATCATTTTAGCTAAGATTCCCAAAATACATTTTGTGTTATGACTGTCTTATTTCTGAATGTGAAATGGTCATCCAGATTCTAGTTTATTTTTTATACATTTGGAAACTTCGCTGTTTTATATTTCTTAACACTTTAGCATGATTTCATTAAGCACTAATTTTTGACAATTTTACCATTTATAGGTAGAAAGTCACAGGTACTTGTTTAAAACCAACTAGTCTCAACTTCAAATCCAATTTCTTTATTGAAACTTCACATATAAATTTTCAGCAAACACTGAAGCAAAGATCTGTTTCTCCACTCAGTCACAGGACCAAGTCTAACACTTGAGATTTTTAGAAGATATAGAAATCCATGTACTAAAGAGTCAGGATAATTACATGGTCACCTACTTCTTCCACCTAAAAACTTCAATAGTAGAATTAAATATATAATGATCTAAATAATTCTCTGACCTTTTTGATTTATAGATAAGAATAAAAATTGTTTTATAACACGCATATGGATGTACAAATTCTGTAAACCTTAAGAGTTGCTGATATCTCCTCTTAATCCATTCTAAATGTAAATGTACAATTCTAATTCATAATTATAATTATTGAAAGAAAATTACAATAGAGGTATACTGTTCGTGTAAAAGTGGAAAGCATTTGAAATTTCAGCTTAATAGCATTTCTGTAAATTTCACTGTTACAGTGTCCCTGAAATTTTACTTAGTGGCTTATATGTCAAAATTAAAATATAGACTTTTCTTCCCAACTATTCACTTTTACACTATTGTTAGTTCCACAAAAATGGCCTTAATATAGCTGAGCTTCATTGCAATTCACTTTATGTTCAGTAGATTCAACTGATTTGTATGAAATAAATTATTTTTATCCATTTCAATTCCTCAACTACTTTGTGGAAGAAATATTTGAATTCATCAATTTTAGAAAGACATTGAATCATCCTTCAAGCAATATATGATGACATTTTGAGCACAAATATCAAGATTATTATTTTTAATATTAAATATTACCTGAGTGTTTAAAGTGGCTGAAGAGCATAGTAATATTAAATATTATTTCTGACATTTTATAAAGGTCAAATATGCTGCTGTTATGCAAAAACTATTAGCAGAAACATCAAATTATTATAATCATTCTGAACATTAATTTGGCTTGAAAGTTAACATTTAGGGAATTTGGACTCAATATTTCTTCTCAATGAAGGTCAACATAATTTTATTGCTCAAGTTTTAGCCAAAAAAATTTCACTCAGCTTGAAAACACTAATTTAGTATCAATGTAGACTTTTTCTCTAACTCAAAGTGAGGATTTTAATTTTTTCCTGCATAGACACAATGGCCACAGAATAAGTAACTTTTTCAATTTCCAGCTATCTCTCCTACAAAGGATACATGATCATTGATCACAAAATATATCTGAAAAAAATTCTATGGATTGTGAGGGATATTCCTTCACTGTACCTGAAAGAACAAATTCTATACCACTATTCGCTAGTGGTTCAATGGCTGAACAAAGGGGTAGATCTTGAGCAAAAAACCACTTTTAGCTTTCAGGACTCAACTGTCTAATATTGCAAAATTACTCTACTCATTATACTTTAGTAGAATAAGATGAATTTCAGATAGAAGCAATAACCAGTGGCAAGGATTTTTTCATGAATCATCTGCACCTCTCTGTTCATTATAAACATTAAATCAATATTTACCTTGTTGTTTATCCATTTCTTATTTTAGAGTTTTCTCTTTGTGAATTTCCATTTTCTTTATTTACTCAGTTTTGTTCTCTATAAGGAACTCTTTTGAACGGTGGCACAACATATTCTCAGAAGGACTTTATACCTCTAAGAGCTTTAAAAATGCAAAAATAACAACAGAATTTCAGTTCAGATAAAGCAGATGGCAGGGATATTTTATAGAGAGAATTTTGAAGATAGAACCATTCTATTTTATTTCTCAAAATGGCAAAAATCCTTTATTATAAGTTTCCAGAAACTAGTGAAATTGCCATAATAAAAATCATTGAAGTTTTTTTGTATAACACTAATTACTGTGTATGTGTGCTGACATCCGCATGCCAATGAAAATATTTTTCCATGATTTGAAAGCTGATAAAATGAAATAGACTCATCTAGGTCTCTGATTAACCCTTTATCTGTCTATCATCTATCTATTTATCTATATATCATATAACTCTCCCTTACCTATCTATCCATCTACCAACCTTTGCATGTATGTTTGCATGTATTTTGTACCTATGCATATTCTTGAAACACTGATGAATAAATAATATTGCCAATGAAGACAAAACTACTAAACATCACTATTTATTTTCTTTTTTGTTTATCTAGATGCTGATGGCCAAATTCTTAGTTCTACAATCACTGTAAATTCACTACTTTCCTCTGTTCTACTGTATAGAAGTTCATAGACCCTGAATTTCTTTAATCTCTATAATATGGTTCGAGCTTGTTGTCTAACCATTAATCCCACATATATGATCTTTAACAATTTACAGCACCACTTCTTTATGTATAAAAGGCATATTAATAATTTGTATTTAAGGTGGTGAGGATAATGTCTACTCCATAATAATAGTTTTTTAAAACAGTTTACATTACTGTTGATATTATATTGATTGATATATTATGATTGAAACATCTGGTGAATATTTACATTTTAAAAATGTATTGCAGTAAAATGCATTGCCACTAATCCCAGTCAAAATGCTCCCTCTTACTTCAAACATACCTGTCTATCATTCTTGCCACTTCCTGAAGCAGTTCTGGAAGTTCTCTTTTGTGGGTATGTTTAGTTTTTCTGCCATGGCTAATTTAGTTGTTCTGCCATGGTTTAATTGTTCTGCCATGGATGTTCTGAATTGATTCAAAATGTTTACCTTTTGTGGTTATTTTGACTTTAGGGAAGAGCCATAAGTTACATGGTCCCAAATCTGCTCTATAAGGTAGATGAAGCCATGCTGTAATGTTGTAAAACTCTGCCTTTTTATTGGACGGTTCTTGGCAGTAGCATTATTTTTTTATCACACCTTGTAAAGACACTGGAAAGAGAGAGGACTTCTAGAACTGCTTCAGGAAGTGGAAATAACAATGGGATAATTGTGCTTGAAATGAAGGGGAGTATTTGGAAGGGGACTAATGGCGATGTCTCTTGTACTGCAATTTAAAAAATTTAAATATTCATCATATACACTAAACACCTTTTGTATGTAATTTCATATTTTTGATTTTGATCTTAAAATCTGTCTTGAAACATAACTTTAGTGTTCATCTTTTAACTTAATGAAGTAAAAATTTTAGTAGCCCAGAAAATTTACCTGAAGACTGCAAGTAAAACCCCTTTTCCTTGGCTTAATATGAAAGAAACGCAGACCAGGAAAAGGGCAGTGGGAAACTTCTGTTAGAATTACTGAACCTATACTGGGCATTTAAGGCTAGCAGAGGCTACATAATGAGTACAAAGCCAGACTTAACCACATAGTGAGACCCTGTATGCAAAAAAAAAAAAAAAAAAATTGAAGTTAAACACTCTTGGGTTTTGTGACCATAGGGAGACAAGTAGGTGAGTGTGCGTGTGTGTGTGTTTGTGTGTGTGTATTTAGTTTTAGTTCATATATTTCACCATGTTGCCCTTAAAATTTCAACCTTTTTAAATCAAATGGAGATATTTTCAGACATCCTTTCTGCAGCCCAGCTACATGTATATTTTTCCCTCTGATTCCTATAACCAATACTAAGCCAACATCAAATAAATGCCATTTGTTTTTCTGTGTGTTCCTGCAGAAACAGGCTTTTCAACATGAATTGCATATTCAAGTTTCTTGCTGTTTCAATCTATCCAGGATTGACCAGAATTTACCTGTTCACAATAAATGGAATGAGTATTGGATATTTGATCAAGGACAGTCCTCAGGCCTTCTGGTTTCTTTATTTGTTGAAATTTAATGTCATTTAACCTCTGGGAGTGGAGAACAAACTTTGCTTGAGACCAGATTGCTCTAATTTATAGGGAAACATTTGAATGAAATGGAGCTGCAAGCCTGCATTTTTATTTGTTTTGGCTCAAAATGTTTGAGTTTTTATATCACTTGTATGCCCCAGGGTTTTACAAAATGGTTTATTTTTTTTACACATCTCAAAATAAATCACTCAGTATGAGAATTTGTTGGTCTATATTTGCTATTAGTATTACATTTTTTTCTGCCCTGGGAATTCTTCGAAAAACTCAGTTAATAAAAGAAAAACCCTTATAGTGTTTTAAGTCATGGTTACACTATGAATAAATAAATGTATCCAACTACTTTGCATCAGTCTTATTTTAATAAAATATAAATAACAACAGCAGAGAGACTACAAATCTACTTGTAAAGCCTACAGATTCTTCACTATCAGATTTTAGGCTGTTGTTTTTATTGGTTTTAGAATTAACTTCTATCTTTCCATTAATAATGAAGAATCTGTGAGGATATATTGTAATTTTGGGAGGAGGTTGAAAAAGGCAGAAAGGATAATAATCAGGAAAAGGTATGAACTAATAAAATGTGAAATATGTTCATGAGATATGAAGAAAGTGACCATGGAAATTTGTTTTATGATATACAGTGTTTCCCATAATCAAAGTCAAAAAAAATTTGATAGAAAAATATTGAGTGGAATAGATCAGGCAAAAGCATTAACTATCTAATAAAATATGAAAAATGTTCTTGAGCTATGAAGAAAGTAACTATGGAAGTTTGTTTTATGATATACAGTGTTTCCTATATTCAAAGTCCAAAGAAAAATTTGATAGAAAAATACTGAGTAGAAGAATAATATATAATACCACTGAATTAATATTTAAAACATTCAATATGACTAATCAAATACATTTTAAAATTAAAATGGATATATCATCTAGTGAATCTGAAAGGGGTTTTCATTCACATATAAGTATTTAAACAAGAATTATTAAAATATTATGAGATAAATTTAGATAACAAAATGTAGAAACTCACACATAGCAGGTATGTACTAATTATCATATATATAAATCAGAAATAAAAGGATAACATGAAAGACAAAGCTATATTTGTTATGAACAAAAATTGATCATCATTGTGTTTTATCATGTATAATTAAAAAACTCAACACGTCGTATACTTTTATGAGCTCTATTTTTTAATGTAAAAGAAATTATTACATTGTCCTGCAAAGTTGTTGCAGCAATAAAATTAAGAACTCATTATTTTATGTTTCAACGAATTTATATTGTCCATTTGTATACTTTTTTCTACCTACTGGTGAGTCGCTGTGAAGATAGAATCTTCCCCTAAATATATAGGGTGATGTTTACCAAGAAACCAAGGGTAAAGATGGACAGTGAGTTAGAACATACATCAAATTGGACCCCTGATTTACATCCTCTGCAGAAACAAATATACATATGTGACAACTGCATTAGCAAAATGATCATGACTTCAACAGTGATTACCACCTGCCCTAATTTTGTGCCAGTTCCAATCCAGAGCCAACTCCAGAAAGCCATATATACTCCAGAATTCAAACATCCAAATTGGCTTTCTTGATAATCCACTCCAAGTTTTCTTGTATAAACAATTGCCTATCAGAACCTGGGTGAAGTTTTCTTTGGTGTGCTTGTTTTATGTTTTTGTTTATTTTCAACATGCAAAGCTTCCATACTCCCCTCTCTGTCTTGGAGTCTCTACTAAATGATATGAGCAGGGCTGGCTCTCCTGCAAGATCTTAATAAATAGCCTCTCATGGTTCTCATTTTGGCAATCTTTGTTTATTTGTATGTTACATAAACAGGTACACTTACATCACCAACTGAAAAATATAATATAGTTCATTAAGCAGTAATTTGTTGATATGAATTTTATGTGAGTCCTTAGAGATCAGTGACTTTATTAAAGGAATAAAGAAGGTTAAAAACAATATTGAACTTCCAATTACAACTCTGGCATAGAAAGAATTTAGAAATTGTCACTGTTATTATAACAATGATGAGAGAGAGAAACAGAAGAGAAAGAGAAGAAGCTGAATGAAGGGAAGAAGAGAGGAAGGAAAGAAGGAAGGAAGGAAGGAAGGAAAGAAGGAAGGAATACAAAAGGAAGGAGCAAGAAAGACTTGACAAATAAAAATGAATAAATGTTCTTGGGCTCATCAAAAATCTGTCATTGCATGGAAAAATACCACCTCAGAAGAGACAGTGGCATCCCAAGAAAGACCATGTAAGATTTTCTAACCTCAGCAGAAGCTATCAGTGGTAGGTACACTGGAATATGGATTTTGACAACTTTGTATGAACTCTCTTGAGTCAGTTATTTAAGAAGATACTCTTGGAAACACATAGTCTTAGTGTTCCTCCATATTATTAATGTCATTATTTGAAAAAGATTCCTTCTGATTGTGGGAGCAAGCAGGATTGGTGTGTTGAAGGGGAAGAATATAAACATGCCCAGCCTCTTCTTCATAACAAATGTCCATTCTCCAGTTGAAAGGCTTTGCCAGAGTACAAAGGTTATGGTTAAGAGAAATTTAGCCCAGCTGATGGAGGTGACAATTCTCCTCACTCTTCATCTTCTGTCCTTACTGTTTCAATTGAGGGACAGAGAGGAAAAAAGTATTCAACCAATAACAGAAATTCTAGCAAATACCTAGGAATTCAGCAACAGAGTAGGGAGTAGGAACAAGAATGGAAAGATGATAGATAGATAGAGAGATAGATAGATAGATAGATAGATAGATAGATAGATAGATAGATAGAAAAAACATTCATGAAGGTCACAGTAGTTTAGGGATAAAGGTTACCTAAGTGACTGAGAAGAATAATATTTTGGAACATTATTGAAATCTTCCCTGTCCCACAATTTATAACACCAGCAGGGTACAAAATTTAAAATGATATATTATAGAAGAGATGCAAGATGCAGACGCTCTCTGCATAGCAGTCCATGAGGAATTCCCAGTGTAAAGAGGGTGGTAAAACCAAGGGCACCAGAGAAAGTAAAAAACCTAGCTACATTATCAAAAATTCTCACAGTAATTACTACTTTTCTCAGTCCTATTACCTGATAAAACATGTCCAACTTTCAACTATACAGCATGATAAAAATGAGACGAATACAGTCAGAAAAGACAAAGCAATCATCAAAACCAGATTCAGATATGACATAGATATTGGGATTAACAGAAATGGAACTTAAAATAGCTGCAATTAATAGGCTAAAGGGTCTAATGGAAAATGCAGATAATATGTAAAATAGATGCTAATAAGCAGGAAGATAGAAATTCTAAAAAAGAATGAGAAGGAAATACTAGAAACTAACCACAGTAACAGGAATGAAGAATGTCTTTTAGGATTTGTCAGTGGATGTGCCAAGATAAAGAAAGAATTAAAACTTGACAGAACTAAAATTCAAAAAGAAATAAAAATTTTTAAAAGACAGACATGCAAGAACAATATGAATCTGTGTAAAATGCAACCTTTATGTTCTGCACTAAAAAACATAATAAATTTTTCAGGCAAACAGAAGAGCATTCTAACAAGAATGGTTAGCATGCATGTAGAAAAGGATTGAATTAGGAAAATATATGGCACACATAGGGGCAAATTTGAAGTTTAATGTGATTATAACACAAAATATGTAGGAAAAGTAGCAAACTATGCTAAGAATCTGGGGACACAATGTAGCTACTAGTATTCTTTATTCAGAAGAAGAATTGACATGAGTTCTTTTAAGCTTTGAAGAGAGATGAAATGGACAGAATCATTTGACTTAGAGATTTAAGTTGTTTTTTTTTTTTATTTTATGAAGAAAGGTCAATATGTGTGATGACGAAGAAATTCCTACTGTTTTATGTCTCATTTAGTCTCTCACAATTTTTCTTTATATTCCAGTGACTCTAGACCTGAAAAGGCAGGTCTGACTGAGCAGCAGGATGTCCCTATATCCTTTAAATGTGAGGGAACAACTTCACATTTGTAACAGGAATTAGTGAAACAGAAGTTTAATTCTGTTAGACATTCCGGGCAGCAGCTCCAAACTGGAGTTGTGAAACCCCAAATGGATTCTTCTGAGTCACAACATGCTAAGTATCTTCAAAAACATCTGCCAGTTGTCCTTTGACTTTCTGAAACCTTTCCAGAGCATGATCAGGCAGGCCACTACTGGTTCAAGGGCACATGGGCCCTGTATAGACACTGCATGAACATTACACAGCATGGACCCTAAAAAGAATGTAGTATCTTACATGGTAGAGATTCTATTGGTTACAAAACTGCCTGAGCTTCCTTCTAAATCTCTTAAAAGCTCTACCACAAGGAGTCTTCTTGGATATCTAACTCAGAACCCCCTCCCTGCTAGTGGGAGCCTTATTTCCTTGCCTATATTTTTCCAACAGATTTACTTGCACCGTAAGTCTTCCATCCTCACTTTCATTCTTCATCACCATGGGACATGACCCTGGTGTTCTTTCTGGTAACAAATTCATATAACTTGTAGTATTTTTTGAGGAAAAAAAATCTATTTTATGACCAAAGAGGTTGTGGCCCAAAGAGAGGTTAGTGCAAAACATTGTGTAATATTGTTTTCGTACTACAAATGCAATCTCCGAGCCTCCAGAACACAGAGAAATAAATTTCTTTTCTTTATAAACTACCCACTTACCAGTATCCTCTCATAGCAGCACAAAACAGACTGAGACAATGGAATGGGGAATATCTTTATATTTTTTATGTTTTTATATCCATGAGAACATATTTGACAGAATAATTCATCTGAAGCAACATAATAATATGCCATGTCTAGCATTCTAATGGTTATTCATTATTTTTCTTCCATTCAAGAATGCATGCCAGAATGCAAATACAAAAGTTAACCTTATTATAGGAACACTGCTCTTTCTGATTAAATTTTTGTTGGTAAAAGTAAATCACTAAAGAGATTTGGAGATTCAACAGGTGATAGTAACAAATTATAACATTGTAGAACTAATGGTGGCACACAATGTAATAACATTATTCTTTAAAATTTCTATTATGAGAAATGCTTCTAATATTACAACTATATGTATTATAAACTCTAATTGTGTATAGGACATAAATTTATTATCTGTAAAATGAGGTGATAACAGACTCAAGTTCATAGGCCTGTTAAATTAAATGAAATAACTAATATATAATATTTTATAATGTATCTAGTATAGGATAAAAAATCAATAAATATCAACCATTATAATTAATTGCTATCGTGAAGGCAACTTGAAGTTTATGAAGTGGTCTTACATGAGCTATTTCAACTGGGATGGAAAACTAGCTATTCCCAATCATCTATTTACAAGGAAATTAAAAGTGAAAAAAAATATTTGTTGAAGGATTTTATCTATTCAGTAGAGTGATAGCATAGCATGGTGAAAAATTACAGACCCAATCTAAATTTTTATTAGTTAGTCTTTAAGCTCTTCTACTCATTGGTAATGTGGCTTTGGATGCTTAGTCTCATTATTCCTTGAATTTTTATTAAATGAGTTGATATTGACAAAGTGTTTACATGAGTTTCTGATTCTAGGAAGTCACATTTTTTAAACTAAAAAATAGAACAATCATCTAAAATAGCACAAACTATATTTGGTTCACATGATTCACTTCTTCTCTGGACTTAGTACCAAATTTGGTTGTCCATGAGATATCACTGAAAAGCACTGCCCCGATTTAATAGGCAAGAGTCATTATGTTTCAGCTGAAACTCTAGAGAACTGATTTAATCCAACTCACAGAGATGTGGCACCAAAATTATACAAGTCAAAAACACCTTCAGGCCTCCACAAACCAGGTCTAGGTATGAACCTCTATCTAAAGGATTATATCCAGGGCTGCTGCACTCCCCTGAGATATATGTGCTCTCCCATACATTGCCTCACCAGGAAATGTGCCATTGACTCCTACTCAACATACAACCAACTGAATTTCACAAATTGTTTCTCCTACTCCGGGATATTTCTTTGCATTATGTCATTGAAATCTTTGTCTGCATTTTTTCTTATAAAAGTCACTATGAGTCTTAGAAACATCACTCAGAAGAACCACCACTGTAATTTTTCCTAAACATCACTTTCATCTCCAACGTGTTAGAAATATTAGACCTGCTTTTCAGAGCAAGACTAATTATAATAATTTTTCCCAATATTATTTGTTGTTTAAAATAGACTATTAGAAACAGAAGACGGATACAGTCACCAGGTGATACAGAGCCCATTTTTTGATCAAAATTTTTTCTGACATGTTTGGCGAATCCACATAGACTTGAGTTCAGGAAAGAAGCACGGTGCAAACATCTCTTTTGGTGATAAGAAAAAAGAGAAGATGGTCAAACATGAATGGGAGCTCTAAAATGAAAGCAATGTGGGACTTGGATTTCCATATTTCTACTCCACTCCATCAGCAGCAATCATTTTGGCCAATTTTAGGATAACTTCCAAATTGTCATGTAATTTTAATGATTTTTCCAAAAATATGATTAAATTATCCCAAAAATGATATATTACCCATAAATACTTATAACATCAGTCTATAATAAGTTAATATGATACTAGTTAAGTTATGATATTTAATAGAAACACCTTAGAGAAAAAGCGTGTCCTTTATTTTAAAATGTGATTATAACATACACATGCTAAAGTTTTTAAATTTTTGGCTTCTCTATATTGACAAGTAGTAATTCTTATGATGCTGGTATTAGCTAAAGTGAATATACCTCTTCACTGTAGATTAGTACAAACTTCAAAAACTGTCTAAATTTTGTAAAGCAAAGAATTACTTTACTGTAATAGAATTACTACACTTTGCATTTTCTTAACTGCAATGCATTATTCAGGAACATTAAGTAAGTCAGGAAAGCAAATCAAATGTTCTTTGAAGGTTATGAGGGAAATGTGCTAATGTTGTTATCTGTCCATCACCAGAGGTAAATTACATGATTTTCACAATATAGTGACGGTTTATATTGATATTAGTGAACCTAAGCCTAGATTTCTGGATAAGATCCAGATTAAATAATTATGTTCTTTCTCCTTGGGTCCCTATAGTATCTTTATTTGAATAGTTTTATATCTAATCTTCTTGACTCTTATTTTTTCTATTTTCTATTCATTTCCTCATCAAATATAAGAAGAATCTGTTAACCTTTATTTCATGTTAGTTCCCTTCAGTGGAGCCAGTGATTTATCAGGTCAAATGGGAGTTATAGTCAATAATAGTATCCTGCATTCACATTTTTCTTGTAAGCCTGATATTAAATACTATTAAAAGTAAGCAAAGAGACAAAGAAGTATTTTGATGAGGAAGAAAATATCAAAATTTGCTCCTGAAAAAAAGTTTAGCTTCTATTTTTAACTTTAATGGGCAAAGAAAAAATTTTATTAAACAAGAACTGAGATTGCAATTCATATCAAACAATTTGAACTTTATAATTGGTTATCAGTTGTGTCAGGCATCACACTAGAACTCCAAGTAAATTTGTCAACTTATTTTTGCTATTTCTATAATGATAGTACAATGATACTCTTGATGGGGAATTGTGCAGTTATTGTTGTTATTCTTAGAAGAAATAGTCACCTTCCTTTCTGACTTGTGTCTTACCACTTCACTAGGGCATGCTGTAATCACCTTGACATGTTTCACCTACTGTATCTTAATGAGGAATAACATAATAAGAAGTAACAACTGAGCAGTCTGATGAGCTAATTAGAGTACTGATAAGCTCAGCTAACACAATCTCCTTTGTCTCTAGAATCATACTGGGCTCTGGGAGGACAGGTCCAAGAGTCATATCCTACAATATTATATAGATTCAGTGTTCTGTTTACTGTCTCTGTAACAGATGTGAACGTGTTCAGCATCAGTTAATATTTTGTTTAGCTTTGCATGAATATGCTTATAAAATTGCAAATAAAAATAGAAAATAAAATCTCCAGCATATCCTGACAGTGCTTCCTCTTTTGGTAAAAAAATGTTTTAAACATTAATTACTAAGGGGCCAGGGATTTAACTCTGTGGTTCCGGTGGCTGCTGTGCAAGCACAAGATCTCGAGTTCAATCCCTGGTACCAATATATATATATATATATATATATATATATATATATATATATATTAAGAGAGCAAAACATCACTAAAAGCCAACATCTGCAGTGTGTTTAGCTCATGAATCATATTAGTAATTTATTTGGAATTTGTTACATTGTTCTTTTAAATACAAATAACTTTTAAGTTATAACAAATGCCTTTGGTAAATGACCAAAAATATACTCAAATTTGTATACATTAAATGACTGGAAGTGTAGGCCCAAAAATCACTGAAAGGAGAGACAAGTCAGTTCTCAATTTTTGTGAGCCTCAATACTTACTGGAGTATCTCTTTATTTCCTGGGTATTACTGCTACAATAGGCTGTGGAATTTACCACCTGGGCAAAAGAAATAACCACTAAATATAGTTAAATATTTAACATATGACACATCCTGACATATAAATTTTCTCAGACTATTAAAGCTATAAAAAGACATAGTAACCTAAATTAAAAACAATAAATCCCTGATTTGTGAGTATAATTGGTTCCACAAACACGCTTGTAATCTAAAGCACTTATATATTAAAGCAAATTGCCCCATAAGAAACAATGGCAAATCAAATACTTTGTTTCACAACCCCCAAAAAAGTTCACATAAAAGTGATTTTAGCAGTGTAATAAAATACAAAATAATAAAGAAAATACAAATATAAAGAAAAATAAACAGATTAACATGCTCTTACCTTTGAATACCATTGTGGCTGGTGTGAGGGAGACAAGAGAGAGGAGAGTTATTGTGTAAGATGACTTTCACTATCACTAACAGAATCACTGCTATCTATTGGCTCAGTGGAATCCTTTTCTTTTTCTGAAACTTTAATGAGGAAAGTGTCCAATGACAGTTGCTTTTGCCTCCTTTTGAGAATTTGATGGAAAAGCGACATTGATTTCTCTTTAAATTTGTTACTCACACTACAATTCCCTTATTCAGGTGGTACTCTGATACAAAACTTTGGATTGTTTTCTGAATTTTACTTATGTCTGTAATCTTATTTGGACTGTGAGATTCCTCTGTTTTTTTTTTCCCTCCTCCTCCTCCTCCTCCTCCTCCTCGTCCTCCTCTTCCTCCTCCTCCTTCTCCTCCTCCTCTACAGATGAGATCTGGAGATGTTTTCTATAACCTGTTGCTCATGATAGATGATGATCAACAACACCGCAGAAAAAGAGAGGGAGAGAGAAAGATCTATTGGATCAGTTGTGATCATGTGATATCTGGCATCACTACTGTAAGTGTATTGCAAGGCATTGCTCATTTATCAAGTTAAAAATTATTAGAAATGTTTGCTTATCTTGCAGAACAATCACAGAACAAGTCACTCACAGTCCAAAGTTTTACTGTACATAATTGCTTTAAGTCTCAGTCTTTCTTATCTCACCCCTCACTTCTCATTCCCTTTTTATTTTCGAATCAATTGGCAATTACATTTCAAGACAGACTTTCCAGAAATACTATCTTCCTTATTACCTTAGCCTGAAAGTAAGAAAGAGAAGTAAACAAACATGATGATTGATGCATATCACTATTACCTTATCATTTAAATATATTAGATATATAAACACCAAATTATATAATAATTTAATTGGTTAGCAACTTATAATACTTTTATAGCAAGGGACTAGGTGAGAAAGGTGTCTTCTTGAAGAAGTAAATCAAAGTATTTCTGAACTTTCTGTTCATTGCAGGCTTCTACTCATGCAAAATCATAGGTTTAAATGCCATATGGTGATCTCATCTGAGTGAGGCAAAGACAAACAAAGAGAATGATAAGGGATGGATAGAGGCAGATAAAGGTATGATCTCTTGCAATAGGGAAAGGATCCAAGAGAACATAGATGAGGAAAAAGAAAGGGAAGGGAAAATAAGTAGAATAAAGATATTCCATGTACAGGACCCTAATAATTTCAGTAGATGTAAATATTATATGCCATAATATGACCTAAGATTAATAATATAAACAAGAATGAAAACTAGGATAGAGGTATTAGGGGAGGTGGGACAGATAAGGGAGGAAAGGGAAAGGAAATTTTTTATAAAAAGCTCTAATATGTACATGCCCACTCCCCAAGATAATTGTAAACTACATGTACTGCAAATATGTACTAATACAACAAACAAGCTAAATTAACAATAATAAAAGAGAAGTGATAGGAAAATATTTTTGAAAGACATGATGAAGAATGTTGCATTAAGAGTTTCATGATTAAAAACTTTGGGATGCATATATTAGTTTCTGAGGGGATTAGATAAAATGACATTTTATTAGTTTTCCTCTATCTTATAGGAGGGTCACAGAGGGGAATATGGAGCAATACTTTGTAGTTAATGAAACTTGAGCATGAGCAATGGAAACCTCTTCTTTTCTCTCCTTTAAACTAATTCAGAATAAACTCCAGAAACATTTTTTCAAAGTTGATTACCCTGTCAGTGGTTCTGACATAGAATACATGTTACGACTCTTTATACATTTAAATGAATGTTCAATACTTTACCTTATATTTAAAACTGAGTCATATTACAGGACTAATTTCTTGGATCAGGTCACTGAAATCAAAACAAAAATGTAGATTAAGTTCATGGTTTAGTCTAATCTTTATTAGAAATTACCAAACTGAGGCTGGGGATTTAGCTCCGTGGTGCAGTATCTACCTCACGGCCACAAGGTCTTGAGTTAGATCCCCAATACCAAAAAACAAAAAAACAGAAAAAGAAAGAAATTAACAAGAGTAAAAAATAAGTAAAAGGCAGGGAATTTAGCTCAGTGGTTCCGCCGCCTGCCTGGCAAGCGCAAGGTCCTGAGTTCGATCCTCAGTACAAAAAAAAAAAAAAAAGCAAGGCTTCTAGTTTCAGGCGAAGTTAAGAGTTTAGTACACATCATTAATTTCCGTAATCAAAGGTGGCAGATTGTCTGGCCATAGTCATTTTAGATTGTCATAGTGTAAAATTGTTATTTAGACAATTGTCATAATGTGAAGGTAAGTGATAAAACCAGGGTCTTTCATGACATTGTCTCCAGCTTCAGCTTCAGACCGTGGATCAGCAATTACAGCTCTCAGAGTTCCCCCATTAACATCTGAGATACCAAACAAATAGGCATCAGAAATTTTGACTCCATTATACAAAATTATTTAGTGTTTAGATTTTTTATTTTTAGCAATTTATAGCTTACAGCTTAAAATTATAGTGAAAATTATGAGGACCCAGACTGTTCCTAATAGAGAGAATATTTTTTAAAAACTCTAAGTTTTGAAACCAGAGGGTTACAATCTTTATTTTGACTCTTAGCTGAAACTAAAAGTTTGTTTGATCTTAATAACGCACCTGCTTTTATATTTCCATACTTGTACAATAGAAGAAGTAACTAGTATTACTGTAGCAGAAAAAACATGAGGAATATGTTAAAAAATCGGTTAATTGTAAATATATATAGATATATTTTTAAATGGTAAACTGACCCAATAAGAGTTATGTTTTAATGTGCATATTTATTTCTTCTCTCTTTTTTTAACCAAAAATCACAATTGTAATAGGTAGTGGAGTATCGTTGTTTTTAATTACTCCAAAAATGAGGGAACTTTGCATACTGCATTTCCCTTGATCCACTGGAGTACATGGTATACAGTTGGTGGTCCATTATAGAAATTAAATAAACAAATTAATAAATAGAAATAAAAGAATAATTGTTCCATTATTTACCATTCTTATTATCTAAGTGTTTAATCTTAATGAGATTGAAATAACTTGGAAAAAATTGGGTTACAATCCACTGAATGGTTGTTGAATTATTCTCTCACAGATTATTATTAATGTGTGTTCTTCATGACCTTGAGTAGGTTACACTTTTGCTTTTTGTTTGTTTAGTTTTTAGTACCAGGGATCGAACTTGGGACCTTGCGCTGGCAAAGCAGGCTGCAAACTACTGAGCTAAATCCTCGGCCTAGGTTATGCTTTTTAATATCAACCCAAAAAGTCCACAAATCAGCTTTCCACTTTTCTTCTCTGATTATTCTAATTATTATGATTTAATTAAAATTTTTAATCTAATCTTATTGTTAAATACTATCAAAAATACTTGTATACTGATTTTTTAAAATCTATTTTTAAAAAATGAAAATGAATGCCTACATGAAGTCTGACAGGTCATAAATTAAATTCCAAGCCAATGTATAGTTTTGGGGAGATATTCTATGAAGAAAATTAATAGGCTGTATTGTTACCATTTAAAATGTTTTTTTTCTTCCTATTTTCAATTTCTAATTTCTTGCTCTCTTCATTTATTTATTCTTTATTTTTTCAGCAACTGTTTTCTCTAAGGATCAACTTTATACATTTTTCCCCAAACATATTTCAATTGTTCTTTTTTAATGGATGCTTTTTATTGCCCACCCACCTGAAATACCTTTGATAAATTTTCACTCCTATTAAACACCGTGTTCCTAAAGACTCGGGTAGTGACCAGAACAATGATCAGCTACAAAAGACAGAAAAGGTGATTGTAAACTTCTTCGTAAATATGACAGGTAATAAAGGTTATTTGTATTTGCAGGCTTCAGAACCATCTGACATTTCCCCATAGATTTACAGCAGGAAAGGGGCTTGGAGCTTGCACCAATGTGTTCCCCAGAGCTCTTTGTAGGATCAGTAAAGAGGTTTGAAAAAATGAGATCACTTCCCACATCTTTTAAAGTTTCCTACTTTTTCCCACTGGATTCATCATTCTTATGTAAGGATGAGGGAAGATTCTCACTTTCCATGCTTTTACCCTACCACAGTGTCCTCAGGAGAGCAATTTGTGGGAGTATTGGCTCCAGAGCACCTTTGAATTTTCCACCAAGTACAATCAGCACACCCAATAGAGGGCACACCATATTCTGTTATATCAGAGGGTGGGCATTTGGCCTTGTACCATTTGCTTAACATGCTGAGAAGAATGAAATAAATTATTTTATGTCATTTAGTATTCTGAGGTATTATGTTTCTACAATTTGCCTTCATTTAAATGTACTACTATGTTTAAGACTTGGATTCTGCACCTTTCATCATTGTGAGCTTTTGCCTAAATTTTGATTTTATTAAGATATCTATTTCTGTATATATGGTTTAACAACAGTATCATGTCATTTCCCATCACATCTCTATGAAGTTGCTGTAAGTTTATTGTTTATGTTGTCTAATTTTTAAATCAGAGTTAGAGATCAAGTGTTGCACTATGATAAAGTCAAGTCTGTAATAACAGCAAAAAAAGTGAGGGGAGGAGAGAGATCAAACAGGTACATTTAAATATGCTGTCATTCAGGGCCAATTGCTTATCTTTGTAATCCTTAAGAATGGGATCATAGAATGATTGTACTCTCCAATGTACCACTGTGTGGTTTCATATTTTCTTTTCAATTCCATTGTTTCTCTGTTCTAATTCTCTCTCTCTCATCCTCCACCCACATGTGTGACACATAGGAATATACACAATTTCTGCCACCACTATTTGTTTCTAACTTACATATTTTATCACTTATTTAATGCTACAAAAGTCTGTTGAAAACCAATAGAAAAAGAACAAAACATGTGGTCACTGCATTGTAATTTGATTTTCTTCAATGGCTTTGGAAAATGTGCCCCATAAAGACCTATTCTATGGACCTGATATAATGTTGCCGTAATTGTAGATATGCAGAATGAAAGCTAAGATAATTGATCAGTGAGATGTAAGAAGGATAAACCAATGGGAAAGCATGTAATTTACAATCCATGCTTTCTGTTTTCCAAAATAGTGACACAAAAAAGTGAAAGAAAATACTTGTCACCATATGTTTTCTTTCTCAGAATTGAACTCTATGCAATATGTAGTAAAAAGTAATTTCATCTCATAATTATCCCAATTATATGGGTAATCTCCATTTACATCATCAAAATATTCAACTTGAAAATCTCCGTAAGTTTTTTTTTTACTGCTAATGTTCCCAGTAACTGTATTGTTATGTCATTTTAATTATTTAGAAAAGTGTAAAAATTCGTCATCTTTTGTACTGAATCTCTACTTGCAGGTTAAATAAATGAATTGGTGTGAAATATATGTTGCAGCTTTCTAAGAGAAAGCTGGATTCTTTCAGTGATGTCTTAAAATACAGCCAGGATTGAAGGAAAAGGAAGACTGGGAAATGAGAAGTCTGTGAAGCAACAAGGAAGTTCTGATTTCCGGCTTTGTCTCTCCTTATCTTGTCATCTTTATCTTTTTTTGACAACTATCTTCCTCTCTCTTCCTGGTTTCATAGAACTGGCCCATTTGTGCCCTCAAGTTCTCTTCTCTTGCCTGTCCCTCTTAGACTCATTCCTTTCCAACTTTCATATCAAATATCTGGGTAGTGGGTGTTCATTATTCTAATTTAGAGGAAGTTTCTGTCTCTAATGCATTCAGGAAGAAATGAGGAAGTGGGCAGATTTGCATTGCTCAGCTGATTGTTCAGGCGCTGTTACAAGGTACAAAAGTCCTCATCAAGGTACAAAAGTAAGAGTCATTTTAAGCACTAGAGTCAGTTCCATAGATCTCCACTATATATTTGATTCGTTTTGCGCCACTTAATTTATGATTAGAATTTAACACATCCAAGGCAATCTTGAGTTAGGTATTTGAATATCAAGATTTATTCAGTAATTAGCTCTCAGGATTGCCTACTTTTAAATAAAGAACCCTGAAATAGATGCAGGATCACTTAATGGTTACAGGTTCATTTGAGTTTCCTTTTTTTTTTTTTTTTTTTGGTACCTGGGATTGAACTTGTAACCTTGCACTTACAAGGCAGGTGCTGGAACCACTGAGCTAAATCCTTGGCCCAATTTCCAAGTTGAGTTTTGTATATTGCCTGTATCTCAGCTAACATGATTTCTAAAAATTTCTTTCTGGAAAACATTGAAAACAAAAAATTAATTTATTAGGAGAATCTTAGGAGAGGAAGTTATACTTAAATACAAAATAATAGAAGTGCTTGAAGAAGTGAGTGTGTGAAACCCAGTGTCAAATACTTATGGAATTAGGAAGAATAAAACAAAATTTGCTATATGTTACATATGTCCTAAACAGAAAATTGTGATATTTAACAAAAATGTCAGCAATGGTTGGTTACACTGTTTGTCAATCTGCCACTGTGAAGGCTCAATGGTAGAACACTTGGGACATTCCCAGGTTTTCCCTATCATTCCTTTCCTATCCCTCGCTTTCCCCCTTTCTCTCATTTTTCTTTCTTTTCCATTCCATTTTCCTCCCTTCATTCTCCTCTCTTCTCCCTTTCTTAACACTTCTCCTTCTCACTTTCCCTCCCTGCTTTCCTGCTTCCCTTCTTTCTTCCTTCTCTCCTTTCCTTCCTTTTTTCCTTCCTCCATATTTTTCAGTCTTATATGCCAATAGAAACCTAGTTATACTGATACAGGAAAAGTAGAACTCCTACCCTGTTAGATGTCAAACGTGCCAAGTTCATGGTCTCATAAAACATTGAAAACTGAAGTCGTGAAAAAAGGAAAAAATCAGGAAAATTTTATTGGAAATAATAAGAAAAATCGCTCCTGGCTTTCTAGTGTGAGAAATATGCTCACTTGTCCAGACCCAAAGAATGAACTTGAGAGCCATGAAGGGCAGCAAAAGTGAAACTGTTTATTTGGACCTTGCAAGGCTGAGTGTCTGATGGACAGACACACCCAGGGTGTCACAGCAAGCACTTTTAACTCCTAGCACACTGGTCCCTTGGGACAAGCTTTCCAGGATTATGGCAAATTAGGCAGCTCCCTAGTCTCCTTACCAATTTAAGTTTTGTTTTTTCATAATATTATCTATTCTTTACTTTGGGGCTTTCTGAGAAGCAGATGTTCCTAATTAAAGATGTATCTGATCTTACACTTACGCAGTTACTATGTGGCTACTTAGCCCTAACTAAAAGAATATGCGTTTCTCCTCCCTCTTCTACTCAGGCCTACAAGTCTATAAAGGCTTTCTAGTTTATTTCTACTCTAGATCTCATTTGCTTAGAGAGGCTTTGAATGTGTGAACTTTGTCTGCCAGTAATTTTCCCCTCAGAATTAAAAATTTCATTGTGAAAATGAACCAGTTTATGTTCCTTTATTTTTCCACTAGGAGGGGAGGGTGGTTACCAAGGCCCTTTGCCAGGGGTAACTTATATGGGAAAATAAAATGTGGGTACAACATGGGTCAAACTATAAATCAATCTGCGCATCTATCCAGGCCCACTGGGCCGGCTGGTGCTGATCACAGAATGTAGTCTCAAGTTGCTATTTCTCTCTCAGGTCTGGCTGTTGAGGCCTGGCTTTCTTCAGATTCACTTCTAGCCACAGTTTTGATATTTCTATTTGTTGTGCTGACTTCCTTGAGGGCACAATCATTTTCTGACTGCATATTAATTTTTATCTAATTCAGTGGTCTATAATAATATCGCTAGAAACAATGCAAGATAATAAAGCCTCTCTGTCATCCCCGGCACCAAAAATAAATAAATAAATAAAAAATAAAATAAAGCCGCTCTGTACACTATAATAGAAATTTCCTACAGATTCAAGTGAAAACGTCCAGACACATCATGACCTTAAGAGGGCAGCCAACACTTAATGGAGAGAAAGGTATAATGTTGAAAGTGTCCAGCAATAAAATAAAGAAGCACTGAAAAAAATCAGCTGTAAAACACAGGTTACATAACATTCAAAATCAGATCCATGGGCAATTACTGACCTCGTATTTGCTTACCTTGTCTGCCTTTTCAACTTACATCAATAACCTAAAAAAGAAAATAAATAAAGTGCTTATAGCAGGACTTCAACAAAGAAATCAAATGAGTTTCTGCTCTAAAAAGGACTGTGCTTTTGGAAGAGGAAGGAATTGCATGGCAACTCACAGAACAAATCTACTTACTTGATTGTTACATATTAATATAAAGTATCCTGTGACTTTCTTTTCCTAGACTGTCTTTCAAAAAAATGAGTTGTGTTGACCAATATCTCTGGTAAATGGGAGGCTCATGAGTGATTTATTTAATTGTAGCATTTACTTAAAATAATCCCCAAATGTAGAAACCATTAGAGGTTGGCAAGATGTGAAGTAGTAATACTAGAAAAAAATGTGATCTCATTTTGTTCCACAATTTTTGCTTAAGTGTTCCCTATTGTAACCATCTGTGTACTTTCAAATCTGAAACATGAGGACCTCCATTGTATACTGAAATACTGCATGGTAGACGCATCTTCCAAACAAGGATTTGTGCACACTCAGAGCTAGGCAGGAAACAGGCTTTTTCAATAAATGCCATTTCTGAGTAGTCTAGCTCATTAATGAATTTTTATTGCTTTTTGAAAATGTGCCAAATCCCTCATGGAACTGAATTACATTTTGAGAATAAAAAGCACAATACTTGGAAACATTGAAATCTTATAAAAGGCAAGTGTTTTTTTCCTCCTTTATTTCTCCCATGAGACACTTTAGGATATAGGGGTATAATATCTCCTGCTTCATGCATCAACACATGATGTAATGTAAAATACAGAGTGATGGAGAACATGTGAAAAGCAATTGCTAAATTACAGGAAATGTTCTGAAAAGAAGTCTCTGAATTTAACCCTTTGTTTATACAGGAAACAAGTAACAAATTTCTGTAAAATTGAGCTTATTCCCCTCAGAAAGAATATTTATTTGGTAACAGGTTATTTTTTCAGTCTGCACCAGCACAAAGGTAAATATACAAGGTAGGAAGTCAACAGAGTTTGTTACTTGGCATTGAATATGAGGCTTAAGAATCTTTGTGAAGAAAAATATCTAACTCTGTGGCTGTACTCTGACATTTTTCTTCTTATTTTCTAAGCATTTTAAGCACAGTTGTGTCTATTACTGCCTTTATAGTGCTAAGAAATTTCTGGGTTTTAAAAATATTAAATAATGATAAGAAAAGCCTCTAAGCAAAATCTTATTTTAATTTGAAAATCAAAACTCTCAAAAACAAAAAATAGTTTTACCAGAATATAATATAATTCAATAAATATGCCTAAATTATAATACATTTTGTAAGTAAAATTGGTATGTTTGTGATTTATTCCTAAATATTTTTGTCATTTAAAAACTCAAAACATGGTCTTTATATTTTAGTTCAAGAGCCATACACATTTTATGAAATAACATACATGCTCCCAGAAGGAAGACTTGTTAAATCAATTTATATTTTGAGACCTGTTAGATCTATTACTTCTAATTAGAACTGTTTATTCATTTCCATAATGATTATGATTCTATTCTATATAACGGGAATATTTTTTAAGACATGTCATATAAAGTTCACCTGATCTGTTTGCTTTACAAATACAGAAATATGAACATAACACTGTTAATAAGAATACAATTTGTAAATAATGATCAAATTAATATGGTTCAAATTAAATTGAAGATATTATGACTGAAAATCTGCACACAATAGACTGTTAATTATATCAAATATATTTTGATCACAAAGGCCAAAAGTATAGCTATAAACTTACTGGGTATGAGAGCACCCAATAAATTACTTTATGAATTATAGATGAGAGAAACACAATTAATTGCAGCATAGTATATTATGGGTAAAGATGATGGTGACATAAAATAAGGGCCTTAAATTCTTTAGAATGAAGAAACACTAAATTTCTTTTTTATTAGTGGTTAAAAAAGAACTTAATAAAAGTGCAGAATTTTAATGAGATTTGTAAGTAAAATCTACTTTTTTTTTTTTGGTACCAAGGATCGAACTCAGGTCCTTGCACTTGCGCAGCAGGCAG
>NW_004624755.1:2877812-2888756 GCF_000247695.1 Heterocephalus glaber | reverse complement strand
TCCAAGGTACTTCTTAGAAGTTGTCAAATTTATTTCAATACAGATTTTTGAAATATGCTTTCTATATCCTTTTAAATTCTGTAAAATCTGTGGTAATGTCTCCTCAGTCTTCATATTTTAATTTTACAAATGTGTAATTGATATTGTGTAATAGGAAGTAAAGGTTTAGGGACATGGGGGAGGTGGGAGGAGGAAGGGGAAAGAGGGGAAAAATATGAGAAAGGGAAAAAAATGAAAATTGGGATCTTTCCAAATGGGGAGGGGTGGAGGGGGTGAGGGGAGGGCAGGGGAAGGGGGAAAAAATAAGAACCAAGATGCTCATGTAATGGTATAAGATCCTAATGATGTATGTAAATGTATTTTATACCTCAAATGTACCAATAAACTTAATTGTGGGGAAAAAGAGAAAATTTGATATGGAGATGTTTCCAAACTTACAATATTTCATCTTAAAAATGTTCCACTTTATTACAGTTTGAAAGTGATACATATTCCATAGAAACTATACTTTGAATTTTGATTTGTTCCTGGGATAGCAATATTCACCATGAATGCCACTGTTAATGCTAAGCAGTCGGCAGGGCACAGTTCCCATTGGCCATGTGATCATGAAGGAAAGAAATCACCAATAGGCTACGTTGTCTGTGTTCCTGATCTTTGGTACTCTATAGGTCTAGAGTGTCCAGTGCATTTTGAATAAGATGCTTTCACTGTGAAATAAGCTTATTGGGATGTAATGCCATAGTAATTTCAGGAGCATCTGTAGGTACATCTGTGCCCTCTAAGAGAGTCTTAGCAGTAAAGACAAAAAGAAAGCAAGAGAGGAGGGGATGGAGGAAAATAATTCCAACTGTTAACTGAATCTGAATATTGGCCCTTTCTCTATGAGCCAAGACAGTCAATCATAACACGATTCATATGGAGGACTATTTGCCACCCCCAACTTCTCTACCTTACTCTTCCTCCCAAATAACAGCTCACTTGGTGTTACTCTAAGTCACTGGACAAAAGGCATTATTCATCATTTGTTGTATTTTTGTTCAAGCTGGGAATTTCCATGCTGAGATTTTTTATGGATAAAATCCAAGGATAAGAACAAGGTAGAAGATGAGAATGAGGTATGTACACTTTGATATCACTCTAAATTTAAGGAACTATAATCTAAATATTTGATTTATTAGTGGTCAGGAGAGACATTCTGCTTTTTTGACATAGATTATCAAAAATAACATTGAGACATAAAGATTACTTGATGCATAGTTAACAATAAATTATATAATAAATATCTCTTTAAATACAGAAATTTAGATCAAAATATTTAGGTGTAGTTATGTTTTAAGACAGAATGTAAGTACTTAATGCTAGGAAATTTCAGGATCTCTCCTACTCAGTACTTCTTTATTTTCTGACCGGAGATTGGCTTTGCTTTCTGGTTGCTGACACTGTAGTCCAAAGTCCACTCTGGATCTAGGACAGTCATTCTTTCTCAAACATATTCTTATTGTAGGATTATATTCTCAGTTGCAAGGTGTTTTTCTCCTGGGGCTACAGCAACTTTCTTCAGTTCCAATTTTTTTTTCCTCGCTGAGGCTGCTTCAGGTCTGGGACCCATACTTCCCTGATCTCAGAATGCCAAAAAAGTTTCCTATCCTGACTCCCTCCCTAGGGCAGTCTGAGACTCACAGTTTAATTTAAATGATGTAAATTATAATAATTTGAAAGTGCAGGTGGCCAAGACAATTTCTTAAATCTGCATACCTGTGAAACCAAAATGGGAAAATTTGTAAAAGTCAAATTCCAAACAAGGATGGCTGCTTTTATAATGTTGGAAGTGAGGTCACAGGTAACAATAACACCATCTAAGAAAAAATATGGAGATAGCCAACTCCTTAAATTACTAGAAAAATAGAAGAAATAAGGACAAAAAAAAAGGAAAAGAAAGAAAATGAAGTGTCACTGGCCTTTGCTTCTAAAGCAATTACACACACATATACACACATACACACGTGAATACACAAGTACACACAGTGACACGTGCATGTGACTTATAGATTTAAATTACAATTTGCTTTCAGATTTGTTATCTTTTATAGGTAACTTGTATTTCATGTTCTTCCTTTTCCTTTAGAAAATAACTAATGATATGTAATTTATAAAGAGTTTTAAAATAAAAATTCTAGGTAAATAAGTGGAAAAAGTCAAAATAGCTAGGGAATTAATTTTTTTAAATGCTCTTCATTAAAATAGTCACTTCAGAAAGAACAAGAGTCTGAAATGAAAGTATATACTGAAAACTATCTAAGCAAAGAGTAGTACCTGAGACATGGTATCCAAAATGTAGGGCTATAGGAGTGACTTACCCTTGTGTGTCTAGTTCACTGTGTGAAGTTAAAAATCAATTAATTGAAAGAAATGAATTGCACAATAGAAAACATCACTCAGAGATAAAGAGGATTCTATAATAAGTTTTAGGATCTTTTGATGGAGGTGGACAATCTGAAAAGAAATAGTCATTTGAGGGAATCAGAATACCAAACCATTTTCTGAAATATAGGTTCATTTTCTCGGCTTTGAATATGTGTGGCATGCATTAAACATTTTTGCTCATAGATTGTCAAAATTCTTTGCATTTATGCTGCATTGAAAAGTAACTTAGATTGACTGTAAAAGGAAAAAAAACAAAGTTCTATGCAGTTTGATATACAATTTTCAAGTTAGAGGGCATAGTGAACATGGCTTAGCAATGAAAAGTAATCTCCAGGATTCCTCTTGAAAATAGAGAAATTCCAATACTCAAGAGCTGATAAATGTTTACCACAGATTATGTGATGCTCTTGCATGACAAAATATATTTGCCAAAGGCACACTGAAATAAAGTAGCTATTACAAGGTCCTTATATGATAATTAATGTCTCATTCTAATATCACTACATATTTCCTCAAATAAAATATATTTTGCCAACAAAATCTAAATGCATGTAATGAGTATTATATGAATGTGAGAAAGATGATGTTTTGAAAATATGAACTTTTAAAGCTCTACCATTGATACAAATAATTCTATTAGTTTTCCTGAAATACTGAATACTTTTACTGATCTGACAGACATTTGGTGAAAGAATTGTCATTAACTGGTGACAAAGTAACATGTATTTTGGAAATCCTTTTCTTTCCTCTTTTGTTTTGTTTTGTTTTGTTTTGTTTTTTTCCTAGGGCTCCCAATAGGAAACTAATTCTTCTTTTTCTTTTTCAAATATTCTGTTGCTTGAAGACTTTGACAAACTGTGTAATGAAGGGTTTAGTCCCTAGTAATGAATGTCACGATCCTAACAATAAGATCCAACAAACAATTTGATGTGATGTAGTGAAAGCTGACTTTGTGCAGAATACACACAGAGTCTGACTGATCTAAATAATTACTACCATTTGGTGGAGATACAGTAGGTGCAGTGCTCTGCAATGGCACCTGCTGAGACTCAGTATTATTTGAAAAAATAACAGTTTATTCTGAGAATGAATGCTTTAAAATAAGTAACTGAATGCAGGCATCAATTCATGTGCTTTCTTTTTGTACTTTAGAATCTCCTTATTTAAGGGTTTTGTTTTGTCAGCTGTGTATATTTTAAGGAGTGCTCAATAATCTCAGTATTACTCTTTTTTGATCCCTTTAAAGAAAAATCAGTAGTAGACATTTTAGAAGATCCATTTGCAAAAGAGAAAGTATGGGCCCCTAAGGGGTATAATTAAATATTTATTACTAATTTTACATGTTACACATAGGTATGTATTATGCAATATTATACATTGCATTGATTGTGGAAGAGTTCATAGTACTTTTCTGTTGTTTTGATTATCTGTTTTTTGCTTTCATAACTGACTTGTGCTTTGAGCATAGTCTCATTCTATAGATGGAAAATGTATGGTTGAAACAGATATGTGAGCAATAGGGCCATAATTAGATTTTTGGAAGAAACTGAATATATTTTTCTCCATTGTATTGAAAGACTAATAAGGCCAAAGAAAAATAATTTCTATACCATTTAATATTTCAAGTACATGGATTTAGAGACATAAATTTCATGAGAATACCCCAGGTACCATCCCTGATAGGTTATTGTCGGACATTTTCAATAAATTTGACCACGAGAATCTTCCAGAAATAGCAATGTACCTGGATTTCAAGAAAAGGAGTCTTCTGTGTTTCCCAAAGCACGACTCGTTTTTAATTACCTTGCCTCATCTGAAACAAGAGGACATAAAGTTGGTGTGTTTTGCTATTCAGATGGTGATGTGTAGGTCAGGTCTAGGTATTTTGGAAAGTTTTAGATAGTGTTTATAAATGCAACAGCTGCATCTTTGATGAGACGATGCAGAAATATCATTAACCAACAGATAGAGGGTAATTCTTACTTTCAAAGATCACTATTTTATGTTAAATTCTTCCGTTGAATTTTTATTTTACCAATTTTCCTTTCTGGCTTCCAAATTTTGAAACTATGAGATGATAGGGTTTATTCTGTCTTCTCATGGAGAAATGAAATCATTTCTCTGAGTTGGAAGTGTCAAGACGCCAAAGGCAAATTTTCCTCTTCATTGAACATGAAAGTTTAGCAATTTTCTCTTTAAAAAGGTCATTTTTTATACTAAAACAATACAGTAAAAATTATTAGGTAGAAATCCTCACTAATGTCACTATTGTGTGTTTCATTAGCATTGATAAACTATCTAAGAACACTGGCCAAATAGACTCGTGTCTTAATAAAGCACTGTGTAGTGTTTTCTACATTTCTCCCACAAAAATGTGTTCCCCTACATACAGACATTTTAAGGTTTTACTTATCAAGAACAATTAATCATCACCACAGTTGAAAACTTCTTTTTAATCAAACAAGTTTACTAAAAAGCAAATTTAGATGCAGATAAAACAAGCCTGTGGCTTATTTACAGAACATCATGCCTTGAGTTTATAGCCTTAGAAATAAAAATATATTGCATTTAGTATCATCCAGTGAGCTCTTTGTTGAAGGGTCTAATCTTAGACTGACAAGCAATTAATACAGTACTATTCATTTCTAATGAATTCTTGTAATAGAAAATATATATAATGAATATGGGGAATTTGGACAATTTACATGAACATACAAAAATTCCACTTATATAATGATTCTTATATGCCAGATATTATTTTTAATTACATTCAATTAATTATATTAACTCTTCACTTTCATGAAACACATTTAAGAGACAGACAATGTGAGGCACGTAACAGCTAAGTAGGCCTAAGTGACATGGTGTGTCTGCGTTTTAAACAAATGTCTGTCACCATTGTTCAGGCATTTAATCATTATGTATGTCACAGTGCCTCTTAGGAGACATACAAAATTCAAATAGGCATAGAAAAAAGAGGTTTTGATTTTATTAATATTCAGCATTTTCTGAAATAAAATATTTAGGTTAAATAATTTTATCCTCTTTAAAATCTATATTTTTAAAAGATAATCTTTAATGGTAACAAACATATAGGGCTATAGGTAATTTTCACACAACCAAATTGATCTAATTTGGCTCAATTTTGCTGCATAATTTGTCAATGTATGGAAAGATTTTAAATATAATTTTCATTGAGTAAATGTAATTCTAATATCATTTACCAAAATCCAATTGAGAGCAGATATTTATATAAGCAAGTTCAAGCAGAGTTTTTATATTTTTTCCCTGTTGTGAACATTTATTTTACTGGACAGAGTTTGATATGCACTACATTGACTGAAATATATGTGCAAGGTATGATATTACTTTCTTATTAAAACATTTAAAACAAATTATCTACATTCGCCACATAGAAAATTCTTTAGAAAAATTATATTTTATCCATAATGATATTATACAATTATGAAAAAGATGAGAAAGAATCAGATTTGTAAGTTTAGGATGAAAATATAAAACATTTGAAAGATTATTATTGTAAGCTATGCCATGTAATAGAACATAGACTATGATTCTCTCTCTCTCTCTCTCTCTCTCTCTCTCTATATATATATATATATATATATATATTTTGATTTTATTTTAATGTAGGATTAGAGAGATGTGGTTCTGGATTCTGCACTTGGATAAACAATTTTCCCAGCATTACTTGTTAAAGAGGCTTTTTTTTTCTGCAGGATATACTTTTTCTCTCTTTATCAAAAATCAGGTGACAGAAAGTGCATGAGGTGTTTTCTGCATTCTTAATTCTATTCCATCTGTCAATATGTCTATATTTGTGCCAGTACCACATTATTTTTATTACTGTTGTTTTGTAGTAAATCTAGAAATATGGGATTGTAATGTTTTGATTGTAATGCCTCTTGATTTTTGGGGGATGGGGGTCAGTATTACTTTAGTATTTCTGGTTTCATATAAACTTTAGAATTATTTTCTTATTCTGTGAGTAATGTGTTAATATTGTGATAGGAATTGGATTGTCTATATGTCATTTTGGTAATATGACATTTTTACAATACTTTTCTACCTACCCAGAAAAAAAGGGATGTCTTTCTCCTTTCTAACCCCCTCTTTAGTCCCTTTTTTCAGATTATAATAATTTTTGTTATAGTGGTCTTTCTTTTATACCTCAGTTAGGGTATGTCATCGGAATTTAAATGTTTTTTGAATGGGATTGTTTCCCTGATTTCTTTCTTGGTGGATTAATTGTTGGTTTACAAAAATATTACTAACTTTTGTATGTTAATTTTGTCCTGACATAAACAAAACTCTCCTCTTAGAACTGCTTCCATTGCCTATAGATTGCTATTTTTAGATTCTGCCATTTTCATTTGATTTTAGCAACTTTTTAATTTCTTTTGATTTCTTTCTCTGACCCATTAATTATTCATTGCCAATGTTTTTGCATTTTTTATGTTTTATTTGGTGTTGATTTCTAATTTCCTTCTACTGTGTTTCAATAGTGTACACGAGATTATTTAAATTTTTAAAATATATTTAGCATGTTTTATCACCTAAGATCTGGCCTACTTTGGAAGGAGTTTCAAAAAGAGCTAGACAACATGAAACTTGATCCAACAGATGTCAGATGACTGAAATAATTAAGAATCATAGCAGCTAAAGAAACTTTAGAAGGGAACACTATAGGTACAAAAATTTTATTTACTAAAAGTATACCAGAAAAATTTTCAAATCTATGGAAAAAATACAGTATGCAGATGAAAAGAAGCATATAGAACTTAAACAGCCATGGCCACAGTCATGTGCACAACACATCATAGTCAAGTCTCCAAAACTCTGCACAAAGAGAGAATGCTAAACATGAGAGAAAAACATCAAGTAATATTTAGAGGCAAGCTTATCAGAAAAGAGCAGGTTTTTAAACAGAAACCTTAAAGGCCAGGAGAAACTAAATAAAGTTTCCAATATCTGAAAAATAAAATAATTACCAATCTAGGTTCCCATGTTCTCCAAAATTATACTTCAAAATTGACAGAGAAATACAGACTTTCCACAATAAATGGAATGCAAAGATATTCATGATCACCAACTTTCATTACAGAATGTTCTCAAAGTAAATCTCCACAGAGACAGCCAGAAAGAGACTAAAGGAGAGAATAAAGCTTAGTGGGGAATAGTTTAAATAAAGGAAAGAAATAAAGCAATCAACATTGGAAAATAATGCAATGACACAATTCCAAATAATTTTCAACCAACAATCATGGCAAATGGTCTAATACCAAAATCAAAGGATAGATGGACAGATCAGATCAAAAACAAACTCCAAATATAAGTGCTTGTAAGAGACGTACCTAACCACAAAGAGACACACAAACTAACAAATAGAGCGGACAATAATATTCTATGCAAACAGAGCCAGAAGGTAAGCAAGAGTAGCCCTCCTAATTTCTGACAAAGTGGACTTCAATCCAGAACTGAGTAGTAGAGATAATGAAGGTAAAGGGAACAATTCAATAGGAGAGACCTTTGCACTGAGTTATGTATCCATCTCCTTTTACTTTTTGTTGTTTTTTTATTTTTCTTCTGATACAGGTTTTCACTAAGTCAGCAATTTCCCCAGACCAGACTTGAACTTGCAATTCCCCTGCCTCATCCTTTCAGAGTGCTGGAATTACAGACATGTGGCACCACTCATGGCTCTTGTCATACTTTATCATTCAAAACTTGAGTTATTTCCACTAAATCTGAAAACAATACAAAGATCAAGGATGTCCAGTCTCACCAAAATAGTTAAAAATTTCCTAACATCCTGAAGTAATATAAGTTAAGAATACATCCACACTCTCTCACCTTCCTCTTTTAAATAAAATATTCAATAGCAATATAAAACCATCTTTACTTATTGATTATAATTGTGCGTAAAAAATTGATATATTTGGGGACAGAGATGTATCTCAGCAGTGCAGTACCTGCCTGGCAAGCAGGAGGTCCTGAGTTTAAATTCCAGTACCAAAAAAAAAATAGATATATTATACAAGCATATTATTACCAATAACAAGGATATTTAGAAAATTCACTTGGTGAAGGATCAACCCACAGATGTCAATTTAATCATCAAACTTTGCAACAAATAAAAATTAGACATGGAAATTTTAACTTACTAATAAATACAAAAGTGTAAATAACTATAAATAAAATATGAGGAAAATGTGCAATAATTCTATATCAAAAAGATTTAATATTAGATACAGAAGTTAATAATAACCTCCATTAATGGATAATATATCAGGTACAGGAATTTGGAAGACTCAGTACAGTTCAGATGTCAGTCCTCTGTAAATTCCTCTCGATATTTAATATAATCAGAGTTAAAAAGTCAGCAATGTTGTGTAGAAATTATTATATGCCTCTAAGATTCATATAAAAATTCAAAGGACTTGGGTTATCCAAGAGAACCTTGGAGAAAAATAACAAATGTGGATGTCTTACATTTATAATTTCCTACATTAATAATTTCATGGGATTGTGTTATAGGAACAACAGCAGACAAGAATACCAATGAATCAGTTAAAAGGCCAATAAAGAGAAATATGAGAGTATAAACTTGACACATGAAAATCTCATCACTGCAATTCCATGGGAAAGAATGAATTTGATTTATTTTTAAATAAATTGTGCCAGATCAACTGAATTTCATGATTGCAGAATGACAAAACAAAACAATTTGAGCCTCTATACTAAAAACCACATAATACATTTTTATCTTTTTCAATACAAAAGCTGTAAGAAGAAAACATAAGCCAGGCATGGTGGTCCATGCCTGTAATCCCAGCACTCCAGAGGCTCAGGTAGGAGAAACATCAGGAGTTCCAGGCTAGCTTGGGTTGCCGCATAGTAGGTTCAAGGCCAGCCTGAAGTACATAATGAGAATGTTTAGAATATATTTGGGGAGTCTGAGATGTTCCCCTGCTGTAGGATTCTATCCCTTCCTCACAGTTTTCTGCTAGTTTATGATGTAAGTGTTTCTCCAGGTGCTTATTCCTTGATGTCATGCCTTGTCACAGACCAACAACAACAGTATCATCAAGTAAATAATTGGGAGCCTCCATGATAACCTAATCTAGTATTAAAGGTAACATGGAGCAACTGGAACTACCAAAGCTGTAAGCCAAAATAAACCTTTTCATTTATGAGTTCATTTTCCTAAATAGTTCATTAAAGTGACAGAGGCTGCCTAATAAATGAGGCAAGAAATGAAAGATAAGTTCCCATTCAATACACGTTGTATTGGACACCAACTCTATACATGAGACCACATATATATTTCTCCATTGAAATTTTTTGTACTTTGTGCATTTACCTTTTTGATTTTCAAAGTGCAGTCTGTATTTTCAAAACCCTAATAGTGATCAATCTATCTCTGATTTTTAAAAAGCAGTCTCTGTTTTCAGAACTAGTATCCTAATCAATTGAGAATTTTTGCTTTTAAATAATCATAAATTAGAAAATGCTGTTAACAACATTGCTTGTACTTATTAACAATATCAAGACTTTCCCTTATCTTTATAAAGGAAAGAAATGTAGTCTGTTGTCTAACCTTACTGCTAAACAGTGAAAGTGTATCATTCATCAATTGATTTATCCTCTTCATCAAGCATGTATCTCATTGTACCCTCAGAACAGTGGTGCTGGTGCTTAAATAAAGACACTCAGAGCACTACAAACTAGGAAGTGGTGAAGAGGTATAAAAAAGAAATACAGCCTGAGAAATGTCTGTTCATTTCAGATGCCCATTTTCAGATTGAGTCTTTAAATTTGGGAGGTCTGATCTTTTTAAGTTCTTTATAGATTCAAGATAGAAGACCTTTGTCTGAGGAAAAGCAAGTGAAGGTTTTTTCCCACATTGTGGGTTGTCTCTTCACACTGCTGGTGGTTTCTCTTGCTGTGCAGAAGATTTTTAATAAGAAGAGATCCCACATATTGATTGTGCTAGTTCACGGGCAACTGAGGTTTTGTTCATAAAATCTTTTCCTACACTGATGTCTTCATGAGTTCTATCTAACCTCTGTTCCAACTGGTTCTGCATTTCTATTTTAATATCTAGATCTTTAATCCATTTTGATTTTAGTTTAGTGCATAGCGAGAGATATAGGTCTAGTTTTAATCTTTGCCAAGTTGAAACCCAATTTTTCCAGCACCATTTATTAAAGAGGCTATCTTTCCTCCAGTAAGGGTGTTTCACTTCTTTATTGAAGATGGGATGGCTGAGTGTGTCTGGCATTGTTTCTGCATCTTCTAATCTGTTCCACTGGTCCTCATGTCTGTATCTTTGCCAGAACCATGCTGGTTTTATCACAGTAGCTTTGTAGTAGAGTTGCAGGTTGGGGATTGTGATACCCCTGCCATGTATCTGTTACCTAGAATTGCGTTTGCTATTCTGGGTCTCTTCTTGCTCCAAATGAATTTTTGGATTGTTTTCTCAAGGTCCATGAAGTA
>NW_004624755.1:2846123-2876357 GCF_000247695.1 Heterocephalus glaber | reverse complement strand
AGGGAAGGGTGAAGGGGGTGAAGGGAGGGCTAGGAATGGGGAAAAATAAGAACCAAGATGCATCATGTAAAGGTACAAGTTCCCAATGAGAAATGTAATTGTGTTGTATCCCTAAAATGTACCAAAATGAATTTAAGAAAAAAAGAAGAAATACAGCAATGTCATTTTACGTTTGTACTCTGCTTGTATATAGTTATTTCTTTTTTGTATTTGCCACGTTTGATAACAAAGTGTTAAGGCAGAGGAACATTGTTTTGAAATAGCTATTACAAAATTACTGTTTTAATATAAGGAGAATACCTGCTTTTCTAATGTTGAACCCTGTCTCTGGGAATCTGCATAAGAAAATGCCTAACAGCTTGCATATAATATTGAAATTGCCTTTCAATGTCTTCTAAAGGTCAGCCCCGATATTTATGAAATTCTTAAGATAGTAATATTAAATTATAAAAATCAAGAGAACAAGGACTGTGAGTATTATGTTTACAATGGTTTTCAAGTATCCAGAATTGTGCCTGGGACAGAGATATGCAACATATATTTGCTGACTGAATAAAGGAATCCATGAATGAATGAAGACAGTAAGATATCTGACTTAAGTCTAAGATTGTTAAATATGATATTTACTTAAATTATATATCCAAACCTAGAGGAAAACATATTTTATGAACTTAAAGAATAGTTTAGTAATAAGCAAGAGTGAGGGTTTAAAATTGTTATGCCTGGTTTCTCAACATTTAATAGCACATTAAAAGTAGAATTAAAGAAGTAAACATTTCATTTATTGAAATAAGAGGAAAAAATTTTGCTCTTGTTGAAATAGGAGAAGCATTTATTTAAATGGTCAACTAGAGTAAAGGTCCTGGGTAAACAAGGGTTTATTAATTAATTTATTTAATTCTCCAGGAAAGAACAATATCCCTGGGAAGCTATTTTGTTTAAGAATCAGAGGAGATCTCTAGGGGCATATACAAAAGGAAAATGTGAAATATCTGGAGCTCACAGAACCATGGGGCTACACAAATCTTAAGAGTCCATTTTAGCAGGCAATATCATTGGAGAGCAGTTTCTGTTATTTACTATCATTTATAAAGCCCTAAATTGTTACCTCAATGTTCTCTTCTTCTCCTGAGGACCATCCTGGCTACTAGAGTGAATCAGAGACCATGTTTTACAGACCAAACTCAATTTTCTTTTCAGTATGAAGAGATCATTTCAGATATGAGGCCAGTTCTAGATCTATGTGTACCTAAACTTGGAAGCGAATTATCAAACCTCAAAAAGGGTGTGGAATAGGTATTATGATGTAGGTATTTCAATCGTTCACAATCTGCTTAAAGTACAGCTATAATTTTGAAATTTTCCCGATGTAATAATTTTAATTAATATACTAATCATATTGGTATAATTTCCTCATTATGTTTGAGAAATATACATTTCAGTAGACTAACAGAACACTTTTCACACTGAACTACAAATTCAGTTTTGCCATGCCACATTTAGATGCATATTCTAGCAAAGGCATAATACACCTCACCTAAAATCCAACTGTTCTTTTCTCTAGTACATATCTAATAATGTGGTAACTTGGCTTTTATGGGATATAGAAATATTTACACAGGTATATTTGGTCTCACCTTATCTTGCCTTCCAGGCTGAGTCCTTGGCTTCTTCCCTAGGAATTTGTTGCTGAGGACTACTTAGAATACACCTTGATTCCCAAGCCTATGTTACAGGTCATGCAAACCATTCTTTTATCAGTACTCACCAGGCAAAGATGATGTGGATCGCATCTATAGACAAAGAATGATTTATCAGCAAATGTGAGAGAGAGCAATAGAAAATGGAACACTTTACCAAAAAGAGGGCAATTTCAAAATTTGATATTTTGTGTTATTTTGTTTTTGTGTTCAATGCAGGAGGAACAAAGTAGAGCAGAGCTAGTCTCACCTTACAGACTAAGCTAGAAGAATATATATTGTTGTAGTTTAAATACAAAGTGTCCCCCAAAGACTCATGTACTGAAGTTTTGATCCCCAGTGCAGCCATGTTTACAGGTAACACCTGGAGCTGTGTCTGGATCATAAGGATAAAAACTGCATCAGTGGATGAAATCATTAGCTAAATTGTCTGTGTAGAATGAGGATGTGGGTCATGGGTCCTGCCTTTGAAGAGTGCATGTGGTCCCCAGCCCCTTCCCGTGTGTCTCTCCCCTCTCACTCTGCTTCCTGGCAGATATGACCTGAGTAGCTTTCCTCCTCCATGCCCTTCTGCCATGATGTTTCTGCCTTGGAGCCTGCTGACCATAGACTGTAACATCTAAGACCAGGAGTCATGATAAATTATTCCATATTTTAAGTTGTTTTCTCAGGTATTTGGTCACAGTAAGAGAACAATAACTAACTAACCCAGTCATGTTTTGTGCTAACAAAACATACTTGCTTTTATCACTATTTAAATATTTCATTGGAATGATCTTTTGGTCTTCTAGTTTCATTAGGGAGAATATTTATCTGAAATTGATGGTGGAAAAAAAGTGTGTTCAACAAACAAGAGCCATGAATTACTTAGGGCAACTGGTCATCAGATGGTATGGCTGTTGTTCTGAAATTCTCTTTTGCAAATCGATGAGCTATGAAGAAATAAATAAATAGATTTTTCTTTTTTTAGTACGGGGGATCAAATTCAGGATCTTTTGCTTGCCAGGCAGGTGCAGCGCCACTGAGCTACATCACCAGCCTTTATAAATACATTTTTAAAAGGGTCTAATTGTGAGACACAGTTTTTGTTGCTTCTTTTTTTTCTAGACATTTTGAAAGTGTCAATCATTCCCAACTGCAGGTGACAATCTTGATAATCTTTTATTTGTTCCTGCTAGATCCTGCTCTTGCATTTCACCAGCAATCTTTGGCACTGTGTTCTATCAGTCTCTTTGCTTTCTGATGAAGATGAATATGACTGTTGCCACTAGAAAGGATCATGAACAGGAGATGTTCAAGATGGGATTTGGTGCCTATACTACTCTAAAATCTGAGAACTGGAAGGAACATGTACTCCTCTCAAGGAAGGTTGCTATGGCTGCTATGTACAAGGCATCATAAATACTGAGGTTTGATGTGCAGTTAATTGGGATGAGGGGTAGTAGATCAGAAAAGACCAGATTATACCTCAATCTTCTTGTTTAATTAGAAAGATGGCAATAATAATTATGACAATTCTGGAGAATTTTGGATGTTAATAAATTTATTTGAGTTTTGTAAAAAAAACACAATTGTTTCTGAGAATGCAACTGTTAACTTATGGCAAGCTGTGAACCCACAGGGCCTTTATGGCAGATCTTAAGGAGACTCAAATCTCCTGCAGTTACTGTAAATCAAACTTACAACCTAAAGCAATGATATCAATGGTTCTAAGTACAGTCTCTGTCTAGCCTTGACAGATTCCGTATGTCAAAGAGAAGAAAAGATTTGGAAGATAAAACCCAAGATGGGAGAATTCTGTAGAAGAGCCCAAGGATTTACAACGCTCAGATTCTCTGAATCCTCCAAGGTGGGAAAAATATTTTTCTCTTACTTTCCTGAAAAGATGCATCAATTCCTTCCCGGAGGCTCTGAAAAGGACTCATGCAGACCAGTATTTTTGTTTTTTGAGGATTTTTCTTGCTAGTTTCAAGTAACTCACCTGAAATCTTCATCCCTCTATGTTAAAAATAAAGCCCAGATGTTATCATGATAAGAAACTACAGCTCTTTCTCCTGGAAGTCATAAGTTATGTGTTGCAACAGTTATGTGAACTAGGTAACATGGTGGAACCTAATGTGTTAGGTAGCCCTGTTTTGCTGTGATCAAATACCTGAGAAAAACAAGTTAAAAGAAGAAAGATATAGGGCAGGAGATTTAGCTCAGTGGTTCCGCCCCCACCACCTGCCTCACAGGCTCAAAATTCTGAGTTCGATCCCCAGGACAAAAAAAAAAAAAAAAGATTTATTCTGGGTCTTTATTTCAGAGGTTTCAGTCCATGGTTGGCTGGCTCCATTGTTTGTAGGTCCAAGGTAAGGCAGAAACTTCACAGCAGAAGGATGTATGAAGCAGGCTGCACATCTGAGAGTGGCCAGGAAGAATAGCTGTAGGGAAAGAGCAGAGATGAAGGAGTTTGGTTCCAGATACAGGGCCCAAGATTTGCTCCTTTCAACTAGGCTCCTTCTTGAGTTTCAGTCATCTTCCAATGATCGAGTCAAATTATGATCTCATCAATGAGTAAAACCATTGGTGGAGTTATAAATAATGCTCCAATCTTTTTCCCAACCCTATCATCTGGCAACCAAACCTTTAGCTCATGAGTTTGGGGGACATTTCAAACTTAACATCTACCTGCCAGAGTCGATTAATTAGCAAGTATTAGTACCTATCTATACTACCAGAGTACATAGGTGTAGTTAATGATGTTGTTGAAATACTATGTGGGTAGGGAAGACAGAAAGGGGGTTAATAAAACATATTTTTCATGTGAGGGCATTTAATATTGTCTTCAAATACAATGTTTTGAAGGATATCTATAGACAATGCTGAAGTTTTTGTGGGACAGTTCCTTGAAGTCTGATGAAAAGATTATGTTAAATGCTACAGATATATCATGATTTCTTTGGAATGACAATCCAGTAAGATCTATGAAACTCAAGCACATGTGGGTATTAAAACTGAATTATTTTGTGTATCCTGAAAATTCATCATAAGTATTTATTATATGTAGCAATGGACGATGAGCCTAAGTGATATTATCTTCATGGGAAAAGACAGTAATAAGGGATGGATGCTGGTTGGGATTTTCCTGAGAACTGAATTGTGTCCCACACGAGTTATACAGTGAAGCTCTAATATCTAGTGTGACTGTCTAAAGACAGGGTCTTAGGGAGATAATTAAAGTTAAAGAGGTTGTTAGCATGAAACAATAATCCAATAGGACGGGGTCCTTATAAGAAAAGGAAGAACCACCAGAGGTTTCTTTCTCTCTCTCTCTGTGTCACTATCTCTGCTTCTGTCTGTGTGCCTGCTTCTCTCTTTCTCTCTTTCTGCATGTACACAGAGAAAAATCATGTGACTTCAGAAAGACAAGTCAGCCTTCTAAAAGCTGGGAAAGGGGACTCCTGGAATCCAATTCTGATATAGAATATATAACTCCCAGAACTGTGAAAAAATGTATCTGTTCTTAGAGCAACCCAACCAGTGGTATGTTGTCATGACAACCCTAGCAGACTATTGCACCTATATAGATGAGAGTTAGCTGTAAGAGGAAGACATGGAACTTGCCACGTTGGAATCATAACAGAAGCCTGGCAATGTTCCTCATGAACAAGAAACAATCTCTGAACAAATATGATGCCTTGTCCCACAAGATGAGTGATGTCAGCTAACTTTAGTATCTCTGAGGCAAGACAAATAGATTTCTAGATGTAGTGTAAGTCAAATTGATGAATATTAATAAAAGTAGTATTAATCACATAACTTTAGATACCTGGTGGTCATAAGGCTATTTATTGTTAGCTTCTGTAGGGAAAAGTCACAATCCTTTGACTGGTTCCAGTTCTAAGTCAGTTGATAGAATAAGAGACTAATCAAGGTGGGAAAGGAGGAAGGGATAGGACAGTTCCCATTGAGGGAGACATCATAACATCACCATACGGATATGTAGAAGGGGTGATCAAAATACCTAATGTGTATTTAAGTAGAAAAATATTACAGTAAGAGGCATATTGCCTTTAATCTCCCTCAAAATATCCCCCTCACATCAAACACAGCTATCCCACTTTCTGAAGCATTTCCAGAAGTTCTTTTCTGTGTTTTGAGTAGGGGGAAAATGTCTGGTGAATGCTCCTGCAGAGTGCCATGGAGTGGAAAGTCAGGCTCTGAAAAGCGTAACTTGTGTCCTCCTCCAAATTATTCAATAGATCTGGCAGCCTGTGCCTTCTTGTTCTTCCCCAGAGTCAAAGGATGGTGAAATGTAAATGTTTTGAATGAATTCAGGACATCGAGGCAGCAACAACACCACAAGTAAAGACATTCACAAAGAAGAGCCTTCTAGAACTGCCTTACAACAAGGCAGGAATAATGACATAAGTGTGTTTCAAGCAAGGAGGCCAATACTTGAGGGGAATTAATAGCAATGTGTCTTTTACTCTAATAAATTACTCAAAATTTAGACATTTATTGATCATGTCAATATATATCTTCAATTTCTTTACAATTAACTGCACAGTGATGGAAATGGAGAAAATTTAATGCTATTCAACATAGTTGATAGAACAATTTACAGGTAAATAAGTTTTAATTTCACTATTTTCTGCTTTGCAAATATGCTTAATATTACATATAATGTAAACAACTTTCATGGAGAAATATTAGTGGGTATTTTCTTTTCTTGGTTTCTTTAGTAATATGCTTTAAAAACAAAAACAGTGGCCAGACATGGTGGTGTACTCCTGTAATCCCAGAGCTCAGGAGGCTGAGGCAGGAGGATCACCATGAGTTCAAGGGTAGCCTGGGCTACATAGTGAGTTCAAGACCAGACTGAACTACATAGTGAGACCCTCTCTTAAAAAAATAAAAGTGAGACCACTATTCTACACTTAAATTCTTTGAGCTCCACATTATATATGTCACATATTAGTGAGATAATATGTCACATATCTTTCTGTGTGTTTTACTCAACATAAAGAATTAATACTTAATAACTATTGATTTATAAGTCATTTGCACTTACACTAATGCCATAAAATAAAGAGTTTCCTTTCAGATCTAAAGTAACAAGCACTTGTTGAGTATTGTTCATTCACTTATTCATTCATTCATTTCATTTATTGAGTTATTTAATATTTGTCTAGGATTTAATGAAGACATACTATAAACAGTTGCTATAATTACCTGACATAAATTTGTAATTTTTATTAACATTAGGAAATTTTAGATTGACTTTTTAAGATCTTCCTCCTTTAAAGCATAGTTGTTCTAACATCAATCACCCCAAATCACCACCTAAGCTATAGAGGATAGAAAACATTATCCAAGTAGTTGATGGTGATAATGTACAGAATTATCTTGACCTTTTCCTTGCCCCTTTCAAATTTATTAAAGCAATCTCATTGTTACAAAAGCATGAATTTCTTGAGTTTCTAGAGAAAAGAAAATTTCAGTGTATTCTGGGGTTAAATATATTACAATCTAATCTATTACAGGTTCTAGCACTCTGCATCTTCTATTTTGTGATACTATTTCATGAATTTATTACACATTTATGGAGACCTACTTTCTGATAGCACAGAACAATGAACTGGTTAATAAAAACTAACCATTGCAAAATAGGTACTGGTCTCATGTAACTGATTCAGTGCTTTACATATATTAACACAATTATGTATTGATGAGGAAAATACGCTACTAAAAACACTCCCAATTTTGCAGTTGAGCACAATGAATCATAGAGAATAAAGTAACTTAATGACAATTATGGCTATTAAAGGTGAACTTAATAGACTCAAGCAAGCAGACACCAGACTCTGTTCATTTCTAGGTATTCTAATGATTACAAAATTTTAGAGATTTGAATAGTAAAATTAATCCTAATTGTTATGAATGATATGAAAGATGAATATTGGATGATAATAGAATGATGTTGGATAGTTACATATCAATAACACTCAAATCAAATCTTACGTTACATAAGCTTATTATTCCTTGTTTGTTATTCTACATTCTTGGCCTCAAGTAAGTGTCACATTTTGCTTAACATGCTTTACTCACCAGAGCGGCTTTAGGTTTACAGCAATATTGAGTAAATGATACAAAGATTTTTCTTATATTTCCTGCCAACTATACGTGCATCAGCTCCCCTATTCTAAACATCCCCCAGCATGGGAGTACGTGTGTTAAAACTGCTGCATGTTCATTACCCATCATCATTACTCAGTCTGTCATCTAGAATAGAGCCAATTCTTAGTGTTGTTATACTCTTTGGGTTTGAATAAGTGTACACTGCCATGTGCTGTCATGTTCATATTGTTCACAGTCCTAAAAAAATCCTTTGTATTCTAACTATCCATCCCTCCCAAATCTTGAACATTCACCACTTTCTTGTTAAAATTTAAGAGTTCACGTATTTTGGATAACAGGTCTTTATTAGATATGTCTCTTAAAATATTTTACTCAGTCTATATCTTGTCTTTTAATTCTCTAGGCAATAGCATTCCTATATCAGAGGTTTTGAACATTAATTGAATCCTGCTTATCCATTCTTCCTTTCATGAATCATAAATTTGGTTCCACAGCTAAAAGGTCATTGCCAAACCCAAGGCTGTGTAGTTTTCCCCCATGTGATAGTAGGAGATTTTGCATTTTAGATGATTTGATTTACGATGAAGTCATCCTGTATAGAACTGGCAGTTATAAACAGTGTCAGTGTGTAGGTTCTTTTTTTTTTTTTAATTTTGATGTCCCGCTTTTGTAGCCCCATTCGTTAAAAATGACTTTGGTCTATCACATTGTTGTTGCTTCTTGATCAAAGAACAATCAACTATAACTATGTAAATCTGTTTCAGGGCTCTTTCTCCCATTCCACTCATAAATTTGCCTCTTATTTCACCAATGTCACGTTGTCACGTTAATGTCATTGTACAGTATGCGTTAAAGTCAGGTATTTGCAGCTCCCCGGCATTGTTCTTCTCTGACATTTTGTTGTATTAGTGGTGTAGCAAGTTATTCTTCATCCAGTTTAGGCAGTTTCATCCTTAATATTGTAATTATGTTGTCAATAGTCACAGAAGAAATTGCTAGATTTTTAATGGATTTTCATTCATTTTATGGCTAATATTGGGAATAACTGACATCTTGAAAATACTCATCCATGACCACTGAATATCAGTTTTTAATTCTGTTTAGCAGAATTGTGTAACTTTCCCAAAGTAGATTTCAATTTATATTTTGTTATGCATTTATACATAAGTATATTATTTTTGAGGTGCTAATGTAAGTGATATTGTCTTTTCAATTTCAACTTCCATTTGTTCATTAGAAAAGTGAATGACTGTTGTGTACTAACTTTGTAAGATAGAGCTTACATTATTATAAATTCAAATTAATTCCAACAGTTTCCTTGCAGATCCTTTTGGATTATATCCATAGATGATTTTTCTCATTACTTTCTTATCACTGGGACAAAACAACCAGCACCCTCAGCATAAAGGAAGAGAGGTTTACTTTAGCTCACATTTAACATTCACAGTGGCTGGCTCCAAAGAGAAACAGGCTTTATGCAGGGAATAAGGAAGAAAATGGTGCTCTCCCTAAGGCACTCAGGAAGCAGAAAGGGAAAGAAAGAAGCTTGGACAACAATATACCTTTCCAAGCTGGGCACAGTGGTGCATATCTATAATCCCAGGACACAGGAAGCTGAAGCAGGAGGATTGCTGGGAGTTCCAGGCTACTAGCCTGCACTACACAGTGAGTTCAAGGCCAGCCTGAACTACATATCTCATATATATATATATATATATATATATATGAGAGAGAGATTTCCAGATCATGCTCCCATTGACTCACCTTGACTAAGACCTACTTCCTAACAACAAATTCAGCTGTAAATTCATCAATGTATTCATCTCCTGGTTAGTATATCACCGTCATGATTGCAACCATCTTCTACACACTTGACAATTCTGGGAGACATTTTATGTCTAAACCACAACAAAGATCATGATATCTGCCAACAAAACTTTATTTTTCTACCCAATCTATATTTCTTTTCATTCCTTTTCTTGTCTTATAGCATTAGCTAGGACTTTAAATAGGATGTTGACAAGCAGTATTAAGATGGTAAACATTACATTGTTTCTCTTGCTTGAGAAACTCAAAGGGTGAATAAGGACCAAAGTGGGTGATAAATATTGGCAAGTAGGAAAAATGTGTTCAAATGGAAAGGGGACAAGGCATGGCTGGGGACAAAGGGAAGGGGGGAATAGGAATAAAAATTTAAAGGAATGGAAAGAAAACAATAGGAACAAAGCTTAGTAAAAAGAGAGAGGAAGAAGGATTGAAGAGAATGGAGGGAAATGAGAAAAACAGAATTTAGATGTGTTATGTACAGGTACAAATTTCCTATGATGAATGTGGTCATTATGCATGTCAAAGAGTACCAATAAAATAAATTTTTAAAAAATTACAGACTTTCTTTGTTCTTAATTTAGAGGAAAACCTTAGAGGTTCCCACAATTAAGCATGATGAAATCTGTGGGTATTTTGAGGATGTTTTCCATCAAGTTTAAGGAATTTCCTTTCATACCTAATTATCTGAGCACAATTTTCAAATTATTAATTTTTAAAGCAGATTTTTTAAACAGGTTGTAGTGGTTAACAGAGTAATTACTTTCATTTAGCATTCTTGGAGTTTTTTTATATAATACTAATGATTTATTATTCTATGAGATTTAAAATAAAAAATTCTAAATTCAAATAATATATCATATAAATGCTGCTAAAATTTTTAATGTGAACGTCAATTTGAAAATAATACTGTTGGAATTAGAAATCTTAGACGAATGTGTATTATGTCCCATTCATTTCATTATCTTTTAATAGAGATGTGACATTTTCTCAAAAATATTTTGATCAGTATTTTTATTCTAAGTATTAAATTAAGGTTGGGTGCTATACTAGATTAATCTCAAATTTTCAGTATTTTAGAATGATAAATTTATTCCTTGCCCCTGGCAAAGTCTATTATGACTTCTCAGGCAGCTCTTCTGAGTGACTCTGCTACAAGCTCTAATAAAGAACAACTGCTGTTTCATCTTGGCACATTCCAATCAGGAATCTTCTTCCACACTTGTTTTTTGGGGTTTGAGGTTTGCATGTAATGTGTCTAGGAAACGAGAAAAGAAATACAACAACAAAAATGGTTCATTGAAGATATATTTGAACTATGTCTGAAAGTGACTAGTAGTTCCCTCTCTATTAACATTAATTTGAATCATTTCCATGGAGTTGCAAACTACAAAGGAAGTGACAACATGTGATTAGTTTTGTTGATTAGAGAGAAGATGATTTGAATGATTTGGTAGAGTATGCTTACCAAATAAGATCAATGGTGATTTATTTTGGTAAATTTGTTAGATTAATCGAATATGTTTTTATAAATTAGCATGTAGTATGACAATGAAAATGTACTCCTTCATTTGCAATGCTTGATCATTTTATTTTTTATTTGATTTTGTTAACTCCAACATCAAGTTTAATGTTGCAACATATCAAAGCTATTCAGTCTCTTTTCTTTCTAAATTAAAATACATAAAAGTTCTCTATGATGTTTCTCCTCATGATTTGAACAGATTTTATGAACATTTGTTTTTCGCTAGTATTTGAGGAATCCACATTAAAATATCTTTCAAAAACAATCAAATGTTTCTTTAATATAAATTGTAGCAATATTTTTCTTGTGTCAGTTACTATGGAATTACACTGGTATTAATTGAAGCTGCCCTGACTCAGAACATTTAATAAAGAACGCTATACTCTGGTTCAGGCCACAAGTTTGTTACTAAGGTGGCATGGAAGCCCTAATTCCTGCCAGAGTGATGAGAAAGAAAAATCTACCCTTACACTGCGTATGTTGATAGCAATGGGCTTTGTATCCCATCACATCATTTTTTTCTTCATGCAAAATATAAAACTTCCTTATTATCTCCAATGTTTTAAAAATATATGTTATACTTGCTGCTCTGTGTTTATCTGTTCAGGCAAATATATAACTTCAGGCCTAAGAATGTACTTAAAGTCTTCCTACTGTCATGATCAAATTGAAAACTGGTCCTTGTCTATTAAACTTTATAGTTGTCTCCATAGAGTTTGATTAAGTCCAATAGCAAACATTTTCACATTGCTAAATTAAATCTAACCAATTTGTATATAATACAATGTCATGATAGCATAGTAATTTTTAAAAGTACAGATTGATGAAAATGAATCACTTTTTTGTTTTAAAATAAGGAAAAAAAAACCCAGAAGCCTATTTTATTTATTTATTTATTATTTTATCTTTTAATTTTCCCTAGTTAATATCACAGTATATCAGATCTCTATGATAAGAGTATTGAAAGATCAATAATTTCATTTTTTCTTAAATAAAGAAAGCCTAACAATTCAGCAGATTCACTATGAGGATATGGTAGTGAGGAGTTTCTCTCAAGCAAAATATTACTGAAATTTATTGTTATATCCACATTAACAGCAATCTGTCATGTCTGTTGATTTTCATTTCTCTAGGGTTACAAGCATTAAAATGTATTTCAACAAGTTGAAAAATTTTACAATTCTATAGATTCTGGAGATTGCAAATGATGCTAAGTATAATGATAGTGTAAATTTGAAACCTGCTGTTTGGTAATATTTTCCACTTTTCCTTAAACCCACACATATTAAGATTTGTGTTGAGCATTATTGTGTTGAACACAGCAGTGGTGATGGCAAAACAATTAAGAAAAATATTGGCATAGAATCTCAGCATTGTCCTTTAAGTTTAAAGTATTTAATGTTGCCGTAAATGGACTTTTGTATGTGTGTGTATTCATATATGTGTGTGTGAACAAAATGTTTTAGATTGTATAGGTGAAATTTCTCCTGATAATATTGAAGAATCTTGATAGTTTTCAAATATGTATGTTCTGGAGGTTATCAGAATGTAACACAATGTTGTCAGAATGTAATATGACAATGTAACACATTGTTAATACATACATATGCTTTTTTGCTGACGTGATAATTGAACCAAGGCTTTATTGAGCTAGACATGCACTATACACTGAGCAAAACTCTCAGTGCTATTAATATACTTTTTAAAGATTTTACATAGATCATTTCTATATATATTGAATGTGTGAAATTTAGAACTGTACAATAGTTTTATTATATGTTCTAATCATGCATAATGTCGTGATTGCAGTATAAGTGACATTATGCCATTGGAAGCATCTCTCTTTAAATCAGAACAACAGGAAAATCATTTTATGTTTTAGTAGTTACTGATATTCATTCCAACACTACTTTAATATGATTATGTTATCCAGTTATTTGACAGAATTTTAGAAAACTTTTTATTATCCCACTAATACAAACCAATGGGGGATTTTCTTGCCTGAGTATAAATTTTAATTTAAAAAATTCAAACAGGTCACTTTTGCCTATTCATGAAAAGATATTGAAATCTGAGGAAATAAATGATTACAAATATAGCTTTTAATCTCTATAAATATTTGATTGTTTTGATAGTCAAAACAATATTTTCTAACTCTATAAAGTCTAGATCTAGGTTGAATTGGAGAATTAAATAAAAAGTATTTGAAAGACAGCAGCAAATGTCCTCTAAGCCTGTCATAATTTCAGTAGGTTAAATGAATATACCAGGAATAGCATAACACCAACAGATAATATTTTATTTAAAATAAATACAAATGACACTTCTATACATATAGAGACCACTCTTTTGTAATAGTACCTCCTCTACAAATTTTTCAACACAGGAGTCTAAAACTTATAAGGTAATTTTCACACCTAACTCATTCCCATTGTATACTCAGGAGCTTTTTTTTGTTTTTGTTTTTGTTTTTGTTTTACTTTTTTATTAGTACATGTTTTCAGCACATAATGTTTCCCTTCCTTGTACGGAGTTGGTACATGTACGTAGCATATCTTAACTTCTTTTTCTTTTTCATTCCTTCTACATCTTGATTTCTTTTCCCTTTGAGAAAGATGTATCTCTCCATTTCTTATTATCTTTCTTTCATTTTGTGTCTATTTATAATTTGGATTTTAGGGGGTAACAATATTTTACTTCACAGGAGGAGCCCTCGAAGCCTATTCTTATCCAGAACTCTTGCTGTGGTTTACAGAAAAGGAAAGATAGATTTCACTCTAGAAGAGCAATGCAGGAGGAAGGTGATTATGATGAAAAACTACATGAGTGAGGAGAAATTGTGGATGCCGAAATAATGGAGATATGTATCTTTTATTTTCATGTAGTATTCTAAGCTTTGCAAGATGTTGAGGGACTAATTTATAGACTAAGGGGCTTGCAGGATACACCAGTCATTGTGGCTTTGAGAAAGAAAGATGTGATGCTACTTACAGTATTTACCATCAAAAATATTTTGTTTCATTTTTCCTCTTTTCCTTTCTTCCTAACATTTACTAAATTATAAAATGTCACTATATGACATGCATATCCACATATATACAGTTCATTCCAAGGGAACACATACAGCTACAATACTACCATGTCTAAGCTCTCAAGTTAAAATGTCAGATTAAACAAGATGTCCATGTTGATTTAGGAAAATGTAATATATACATCGGGCTTCTCAAAATTTTGTGGTCACCTTGCACACAAATAGATCTCAATTCTAAGTGACTCTTGTATTTGAAATCACTTAGTCACTGCCAAGTGGAATCATTCATTCAAGAGGAGGATGTTTAAAAACAGGAAATAGAGAACATCTTCAGAATAACTATGTGATATGAGTGACAGGGTACAAAGGAAAGTATTTGTCTATAAGAGCTGTCACTGGCACAACTCTTAGTGATTTGAGAATCTTTCAAACTGTAATGTTTTGCAGAATGTGCAATTATTGTTAATTGTTAAAAATTCATTGTCATTGGTTGAATTACTTCAATATCTATATGCAGAAGATTTATGCTTGAATTAATTAGAATTTTCTACATCTTTTATCCTTGTGCCTTCTTTCCATTGGTTTATATAGAAATGTGTGTCATTTTCCTTTGTAAACTATGTAAATGTATTCCTTAGTCTTTCATATAAGGAAGGAGGAATGCCAGGTGAATCTTTCTTTCTTCCCAGGGAAACACACATGGAGTGGCTTACTCAATGACATATTTTATATACATTCAAAGAAACAAGAAAAGGAAAACAGAAACCAGAAATAATAGACTTTGTTTCTATAGGGCTTTGAAACCATGTTAATTCCAACATTTTTTGTGTGTCAAATATTTCCTATTTCTAAAGCTAAAATTTAGAGAATGGAATTATTATTATTCACAATCAGCTAAGTCATTAACATATTTTTAAGAATACATACAAGTAGATCAGCTAATGTAGGAAATGCATATGAAACAATTGGACAGAACTTTATCAAGAGGTCTCCACACTAAATTTATGAACATTTGTTTGGTTTTTCTAACATTGTAGAAGACAAAAAATATTAAATGTATCTACCCATGAACAAAGATATGTGGTAAGACACATAAAGAAAGGCTAAAGATGATGTGGAGTTTTTATAAAATGGAGTAATATTCAGCCATAAACAATGAGAAACTAGAGACATTTATAACTAAATGGATGCACATTGAGGCCATATTCTTAAGGGAAATAAATAGGGCACATATGTGTAAATACCGAATAGTTTCTCTGGTGAGAGAAACTAAAAGTATAAACAAGAATCAAAATGTATAATTGATAATGTGAAATAGGAAGAAAAGTTGTAAAGAGATGGGGAAGTGGGAAGGGTAGGGGGGAGGGAAAGAAGGGAAAGGCAAAAATATGAGAAAAGGAAAAAATGGAAACAAAGTCTCTGTAAATAGGGAAGAGTGGAGGAGTTGAAAGGAGGGCAGAGGAATGGGGAAAAAATAAGAACCAAGTTATAGCATGTAAAAGCATAAGGTCCCAATGATGAATTTAACTATATTATATACCTAAAATGTACCAATAAATTTACTGGGAAAAAAAAAACCCAGATCTTATCACAGACAATGGAAGCCAGAAGACAATAAAGCAATGCCTTTAAAGTTTAAAGGGAAAAAAAAGAAAGGCAAGTATGAACAACACCTTAAAATAGTCATTAAGTAACTTCATATGAGTAAATGTTATTGATAGACATTGGAGATATAAGCATAAATACATATATATAATGAAAAGTAATATATGAAAATTATTCTGATTAATGTGGTGTTTCCAGGTCGCTCTTTCTGCTATCTGAGTCAAAGCTCCTGTTGAAATAATAGAAATCACATCTCACGAACTCTGTAATTTCAGCCTCCCTAATCTTCATCCAGTGCACCTGGTTCATTGTCTCAATTTACTTAACCAATTTCAACAAGCTAGAGTTACAGCCTTAACTGGCTGCTGGCCAAAAGTAAACAAAGAGAAGAATGAGCTAGTCACTACATCCAACCTTCCCAACACAACAATGGATTAAAAAATTAATCACTTTAGATGTTTTTAAATGTGCTGTTTCATTTTCAATATATTGTATTTGAGGATTTTTTTTTTAACTTTCTATTTCCAAACAATTATTTTTAAAGTTTTATTTTTTGAGTTCTGTGAAGTTTAACATAAAGTGATTTTAACTGATATCATAAATTCTGCATTGTAGGGCTAATTGATAAGCTCAGATTTTGCTACAATAAACATTCTTGCTGGAGTCTTGGATTATGTGCAAGAAAAATATATATATACATATTCTGATAGCTGTATTAAAAAGATAAATGTATCTGTAGACACTTATATAGGAAGTTTTAGGTATTTTGGTCCATATGAGGCTTGATTACAAAATATGTAAATCTTTTGTTATTATTAATACTAACACCTGTCCAAACCATGTGGTACTCATAGAAAGAAAATGTATGTATTAGTTGTAATTTAGATGAGTTTTTAACAACTTATCTTGAGTACAGCAGAATCAGGTTCTGAGACATAATATTAGAAATAAAACCTGGATATTCTCTTTCTAGGGTGTGCCCTTAGACTTACCATTTTAAAAATCATTTAAATTAAATCAAATCATTTAATTTATATGAACTTCAGCTTTGTAAAGTTTAATATGGGGATAAATGAAGAATCTGTCTTATTGCATCATGAAAATGAAATCATGTATATTTAGTAATTTTGTTGGAGTGTTCCACCCATCAAGTTGAGTTGTACTTCTTAGTGGCAGTAGTTTTATTAGCTTCATTTTCTTTGGTGAATCACTCCCGTTGCTGTCAGCCACTCTAGCCTCTAAGTCTAGTTCTGTGGCTTTATGGTGCACATAGCTATGTAGGGTATTGTGGGTATGAGGTATAAACACATTTAAAAATTCCGTGGCAATGAGTAAGCTTTGAAGAAAGGTTGGTGATATAGCCATGTTCATGCACATGCTTATAGAAGAACCATTCATAATAACTTAGCTGTGATAACTGTCTGGTTTCTTATAAACAGATAAATGAATAAAGAAAATATGGTATATATACATATATATACATACATACAATGGAATATCACTCAGTCATAAATAAAACAAAATTCACGTTCTTTGGAAAAAAATTAGAGAAAAGCACACTAAGTGAAACTACATGGACTCAGAAAATTAAATATCACATGATTTATCTTACCCAAGAACACCAAAAAACTTATAAATTATTAAATAAATAAGTTCAATAAGAAGAGAGGACAGAAAAATGAGAAAGTAGATTTCTGAAGATAGGGAATGAGAAATGAGAGCGAGAAAAAGGGAAGAGAGGAGTAAGTAAGAAGTTGATTAAGATATGTTAAATGGAGGTAGCTACTTCTCAAAAAAAACATCATCATGTAATATTAATATGTACTAATAAAATATATAAATAAAATTTTGGGAATTGAATCACTGGAAGTCAATCTCATTTATATTCAGTTCCTTTTTCCTTAAAATCCTGTTAACAATACCTGCCTTCTGAGGTTCTTACTGAAATGAAATCAGATTATATATTTATGTACAGAACATTGTAAAGTATGATCAAATAAGAATAATTTAATTATATTGTAGATAAATGTTGTAACTAAAAGCTTAAAGTAAATTTTTTCCTGTTTGCCACATTTCTGAATGTACATTTGAGAAAAACAATGAAATGTCGCATTTTGTATTTGTTTTGATTTTTTTAATGTACTGATTTTGTTATTCAAATAAAAGCTAACTTAGAAGTCCAATATAAAACAATATAGGAAAAAGAGCAGCTCTATTGAAGTATTGCAGAATGAAAGATCTCTTTGCTAGACTCATTCTCCCCCATCAAAATGCCCTTGAAGCATCTCATGGACAACAATTGGAAAAGTGATGATCAGAACCAATCCTCTCCTTTCACACAAGGATTCAGAAAAAAGGGATTGACCTTATCAAAGTTAGAGAAGCTTTTAAAGACAGAGCAGGCATAAACCCAAGGTCTGAGACTTCCTGGCTACACTGTTCAAAAGTACAATGAATGAGCATGAAGCTGGAGCTGATAGTGATATGATGATGTATGATTCTTACACAAGTCCTTGGTGGCCAGTGGCATTTATTTTGCTGTTGTAATGGCGACGGACTCTTAATCTACCATTTGCTTTGCTCCACTCATTTCTTTCATGGTTGCAATTTATTGAGTGGTTGTTATTTGATTTTTATTTTCTGAAATCCAATTTTAATTCCTGTTTTGAATTAATACTAGAATACTCGGCAAAATCAACTGAAAATAAAAGTTTCAATTGTTGCCATTGTAAACGATCACTGAGTCAAAATAACGTAATATACTTTTCTAACTCTATTTCTCTATCTCTTTGACTATGATTTAAAAATATACTCTCTCATGAAAGATCTGGTAAAACTACTTCATAATGCTTTTGGTAACACTATGTTGACTTTAAAAGCTTTCTTTGGCATCATAATCAAATGAGAAAGCATTTTTCTACTGTTTAAGCAATTGGCTTGACTACTCTGTTAGCATGATTTGATATGTGTTTTTCTCAAAAAAACTTCAAAAAGTAAAGGACATAATTATCAAGTATTTTACAGAATGGTAGTAAAAATAAACTTAACTATTAGTGTCTATTTTTATTTTTTCCAACAAAAATAAAATGTGAAATCTGGGGGTAATAAGAATTGGAAGGAAATGTATCAGGATGAGAAGTGTCAAATATGGGCTTCCTTAATGATAGAGATGTAATTGTTTGGTATTGGCAGATAAAGAAAGGTGAGGAATTTGAAGAGTTCTGAGCTGGGGCGTACAAACTATATTTTGATTATTTCTGTTGAAATGTTGATGGGTCTTTCCTGAAGTTCCTAAAAGGTATGATAAAGTCATTTTCTGATTTTATTTTCCTGAGCAAGAATTCCCCAGAGTAATAAAGTCATGAGGGTACACAGAATAGAAGGGCAAAATCACATTAGATAAGATTGTATATGCCACGGATATGGCCATTTCCACTTTCAGATAATTGGCAGGCAAGGGAGATAGAGGGAGAAAAATAAAATAAAAATTATATACACTTGAAAACTTAAAATGTGTAAGAATTATCATTTTTTAACATACAGTCAGGTTGTGTGATTTGTTTTAGAACTTTCCCCAGGTTTATTCAAATGTTCTACTGAATTGTTTGAAAATCTGTGTTTTGGAACCTCAGAATTACTTCTTCAATGGCATTCTCATTGTCTCAAGAGTTAATGACATTTTCACAGACAATTTACATCACGTTCCTTGAAGTACCCCAGGGTGCCTTTGCCTGAAGCTGAAAGTACCAGAAAAAGAGTCCACTGAGAAATTTGTCCTTAATCTCAGTAGCTGCTCCATTGACTGCACATATTCCGTATCTAATCTTTTCTCCCCTTAACTTATTCTTTCATTTATTCAACATATAGCACATAGTTCCTAGTATGGACAAACTATAGCAGGGCAATGAATGGGAACCAAAACAAGAAAGAGTAAAACAGTCCAGAAGCCACATATCCAACTCATTGGGATGAAAGTCAAGGAACAGTTGGCATTGCATTATCAGTGAATAATCCTGGGAAAAACACAGAAGAGTCCAAAAGAGCATAACATAAACCTGACCTAGTGTAATCAAAAACAGGTTAGGAAAGATTTCTCGAAGAACTGAAGTTTAAACTTTAAATTGCGTAAGTATGGTTTAGACAGATAAAATGGCCATGGAAAGGAAAAGGTAGAGAGAATGTAAGAAACAGAAAAAGCATTCATTTAGTCATTAACTTAAGATTTATTTTTACTATATTGTGTCTCAGGCACTGTAAAATGCAGTAGTTAAAAAAGGCACGCCTGCTGTCACAAAATGAGAGAGTTGCATCAGGTTTGCAGTTCTAAGACAGGAAGAAACATAGTTTTGGATCTGGAAAAGTATGTCTTGGTTAAGAAACAACATAAGAGAAACAGTTGCAAATGAGGCTGCAAAGATGGACAAGTTTAGATTATCCACTCTTTTTCCATGGTTTGGCAAAGAATTCAGACTTAAACATAACAGAAAGGCAAATCATTATAAGAATTTTAAGAAAATATAGAGCTGGTTTCTGTGCTAATTATGTGTCTGCCTAAAGTACACTCAAGGCAAAAACTCCTTAACATTGATCTGGGGAATAATTTTGGGCTATAACCCCACAGGCAGCAAACAAAAATTGACAAATGGGTTTATATCAAACTAAAGTCTTTTGCACAGGAAAGGAATCAATCAGCCGAGTCCAGAGAAAAACTATAGATTGAGAGAGTATATTTAAAAAGTACATCTGATAAGGATTGAAGAACAAATATGTAAGGAAGTCAACTCAACAGCAAGAGAATAAATAGTATGATTAAAAATGAGGAAAACACCTGAATAGATGGTTCTGAAAGACATGCAACTATGAAAAAAATTATGCCCAATATCATTAAACTTAGGGAGATGCAAATTATAACTATAATGAGATATCACCCTACTCTTATTAGGATAACTATAATCCAAGAGAAAAAAGGTAAAAAGTCTTGGCAAGAATGTGGAGAAAAGAGAACTCTTGTAATTTTGTCTTAGCAATGTAAACTGATTCATCCACTATAGAAAACTATGAGGTTTCCTAAAAAAATTAAAATAGAACATCTTTATTATCCAGCCATCCAATTAATCACTTTATATTTAAAGTATATGAGATCAGTGTGTGTGGAAGATATATACCCTCATGTTCATTACAGTGTTAGTCACCGTAGCCACCAAAGAGAATCAACTTCTATAACCATCAATGGTTTGAGAAAGAAAATGTAATGTTCTATGAAATATTATTCAGCCTTTAAGAATAAAGCAATTTTGTTCTTTGTAACAGTATGTATATGGGTGGAGGACATTTTGTTAAGTGCAATATGCTAGGGATAGAAAGACAAATAATGCCAAGTTGCACTTATAAGTGGAAACTGAAACGCTGAACTCAGAAAAGCACAGCAAAATTGTGTTTAACAGAGTTGAGGATTTGAAAGTTAAGATATGTTGGTCAAGGAATATAACATTTTAGTCACACAGGAGAGAAAAGTTCAGGAGGTCTATTGTACATAGTGGTGATTACAGGTACTAATATATTGTATATTTGAATTTAAAAAAATAATATTGTTGGGGCATTGAAAAATTTCAAAACAGCATTGATGGTCACACAATTTATGAGAGTAATTAATGCTATTAAACTTTACATTTTAAAATTATTAAAGTTGTTTTGTTTTGATTTGGTACTGGGCATCAAACTCAGGACCTTGCACTTACCAGGCAGACACGATGGCACTGAGGTAAATTCCTGGCCCAAAGATGTATATTTTGACACAAAAATATTTTTTAAAAAAGACTGTTCTGGGGAAAATGTAGTATAGTTAAATAGATTCAGCAACCAATTTGAACAATACTTCCAACATCCAAAATGTCAGCAATTAAATAAAAGTCATATTGTTATAATCAATGTGAAAACAATATTACATGACTCCATAATGATATAAATAAATAATAGAATAAAAAATAAATGAGGAAGGGATCAATTTTATTACAGAATACTTTTGAAACTATATCTCTGTCAATGTACTCTCCAACAAGTAGAATGTATCTTTTTATGGCAACAGATAAAATCCCTGAGCACACATTAGTCTAAATGCCTAACTTATAAAATAAAGAATGAGACACGGGAAGTCTACTGAATTTACTGTGGAAATATATGGCAAATACTACCATAAAGAAGGTAATTTCATTGAACATTATCAGTGATATCATTTTGACCTCGTATATCTTCTGATTGGAAGTGACAGAAAGAACAAATCAAAAATGTTACTCTAAAAAGAAAAAAAATGCATAAATCCAGCATGAGAATTATTCTACAAGTTACTTTTTAGTACTATAAAATATTCTTCAAGCCTCTCAAAGCCATTAAAAACAAAAACATGAAAATTTTTCATGGAGAGTTGGAGTGTGGGGATACATGATCACAAATAAGATCATAACAAGGAATACTATAAAGATCATATTTTTTAAAAATGGTGAAATTCAAATAATGTCTGGAGTATAGTCGATGGTAATATACCTGTGTTAGTTTCTAAGTTTTGATACATAAAATGTTAATAATGAGGGAATCATGAGAGTTATTCAGAGATACTGAATTAACTTTGAAACTTTGCTGTAAATCTAAAGTTATTTTTTTAAAAGCTTTAAATAATAAATATAATACATCTTCACACCTGTCAAGGCCTATAGGATAGTATACCTCAGCCACGGTCATGTCTTTGCTTAGCTACTAAGTGTTCATGAAGAGATCTTCACACTCTGCAAATTAATTACATTTTAACAGATACAAGTTTTGAAAATGTTAGTTGTATTTTTTTCCTCCAGTAGGCCAGGAAACACTTCAAAAATAATCTTTGACGTGGTTTAGGTTTTTGCATCTGTGTAGAATAACTGCCACAAAAATAATACTTTTGAAAAAGTAAATGAAAGTAAGCACACTGTCAGAGAACCACTAAAGGACAGAGACAACATTACAGCTGAGAAATAAGTACTAAATAAACATATTAATTTTTGTAAATCTCCAGATATCAGAAATAAATATTAAAGATTACAAAAAATTACTTTTATATGTGAAAAATATTCACAATAATTTATTTCTTGGTGACTTTTAAGATGCAGTTACTTGGGGAAAGTTTATAACAATAGGACCGGAACTACACAGCATGACTATGTGCAACTATCTTCTGACTTGTTTCTAATACATTTCTTTTTCACTGAGACCTACATGACATCGCTTGCATGGCTCAGTAATAAGCTGAAAGCTTGTGGTATTCCATAGCATAGCTGTTTCCAGAAAGCACTCCTGATTGGTCAAAAGTAGTAGGAAAATACAACATACTGCCAAAGTTTTGCATCCTTTCATGAAACTCTTCCTGAGCAGAAGGTATTCAAAGTCTCTTCTACTTGGGAATTCTGCATTATTTTATGCTCATTATAATCAAACTTAATTTGATGTATTCAGAGACCACTACAGGGACAGAAGGTGGGCAAGTCCTTTGCCTAATACTCATCAGAGCCAGGATTTGTGAATTCTTTTGAGAGAATCAGGGTTTTAAAAGTCAGTTTTGCTGAAAAACAGCAATTGTTCACTCGGCCCTACACAAGCCCAATATGTAACTGAAAACAGAACAAAGCTTAACCTTCATTTTGTAATCTTTGTTATCTTAAAACTTTAGGTCAAATTCCTTCTCAGCTTTATATACAGGTACATTAATAATTTTGGGAGAATTTGTTCAAAAGTTGATAAAATGAGTTTTATAAACCTTAAATTTACATAATCTCATCTCCCTGGAATATTAGGGACAGCAAGATAATGGAATTATAGGAGAATTGAAATGCTCCTGGAAGTGTCCAACCATTGTCCAAATCCTGTGTTTACCTCAATTCCAAAGAAAACAGAATCTGGTATGACTGAAACCAAAACAGACAGAGCTAATTATTTCATGGCAACAGAAGCACCTTTCCAGCCATGAATATTCCCGCTATGGGCATCAAATTTCCCTTTTAGTCACAAGGATTCAACTTGCTATAGAAAACCAGGACTGAGATGATAATAATAGACCAGATCTTGGCCCACCTCAGCCAGTGCTTCAGAACTAGCATGCCCATACTTATGGTTGAGCCAGTGTGATCCCCTTCACCAGAGTGTGAAGCTCATCCAGCTACTCAAGCTGGAGTCTTTTTTCTGTCCTCTCTTACTTTACAGTTAAAGCTTTCTTTTCTGTAATTTCATGCTTTAATTTTAATTTTCCACAGCATGCAGCAACAACTTCATTGAATTTATATTATTTGTAATTTCCCTATATATTTCCAGAGCAACAAAGTTTCTGAATTTTAAGAAGTGTAGTCTCTGGCTTTTGCCCTTATTTTAGTCTATCTATTTAATTTATATGTAATGCTTAATGACTCTGGTGTGAAATTATTATTTCATCTTCACTCAATTCTTTATGAACGTGTTGAATAGCACAACTGTCTTTCAGGAGAGCTCAGTCTGGAAAACGAATTTTACAAACCATAAAAGGTATCTCAAATTCTGTTTTCTATCTAACATGAACTGAATAAGCTCTAATTCTTTCTTACATTTTTCTCCAGGGTGCAGTGGAAACTTTCCTCTGCACGGAAGATTGCTGGCTAAACTGCTTTCTCTACCAATCATCTCGCCACCACTCATAACTGCAAATGTAAGTGATGCTACATTGCAACTGATTCGAAGATTCAGTTTATTTTATATTTTGTGCCCAGTACAATGTTTATAATTAAGTAAAATCACAATTGTTTTCTTTGACTTTTTTGCTAGGGTAATATATAAACAGAAACCCACTTAAACAAAAAAGTTCAAATTATAAGAAAAGTGTTTTTCTAATGCTATTATTTTCCACTGTATGTGATCTTGTCATTATTTTCTGTTATAAATTCTAAGACACCTTTATTAGACTTTTTTCAAAATGGATTTAGTAGCTCTTAATATTTCATTTTCAGATCTATGATTTATATGAATTTTCAAGTCTGTATTAATTGGGGTTCTTCAGAGAAACAGAAGCAATGGGAAATAACATTCTAACTTGTCAAATATACATATTGGAGATTTATTATATGAAAAGACTTGTGCAAGTAGAGGGCCCAGGGAGTTACACAACCAGCCATCAATAGTGTGGAAAGCCAGCATTGTAATTCAGTTCAAGTTCAAAGGCTTACAACAAGGAGAGCATAGGATGAATTTCATAAGTCAAGTAGGCAAGTGAATTTGTCCTTTTCTCACCTTTTCCTATGTAGAGGCCCTCAAAGGATTTGATGATGTCCACACTCACCTATAAGAGTATTATTCTTTACTTAACCTGCTATTGTAAATGGTAATCTTTTCCAGAGACACACACAGGAAATAATGTCTTCCTGGCTATTTGGATATCTTTTAGCCCATCATTTTGGCCAAAATAACATTAGCCCAGGCTTAGTTCGTTATTATTTAATTTTGACATTGTTTAGTATGTCTCTTGAACAAAAGTAAAAATCTTGCATATTCATGATGTCCCATTATGTTTTGAGGATACTCAGTGAGTACAGTAAAAAGCTGAGAAATAAAACTTTAGTTGCTTGAAATTAAGCAAGCTAACTATTGCCCTTAACTTTTAGATGGATGACGATTTCACGTCAGAAATTTCCATTGTGGCTATGCCATTTAACTCTACATCTTTATGTATCTATTCATTATATAATGTGTACAAATGTAGTTTATACTAGTTAGACACTCTTAAATTTCAGTTCTTCACAATCTTATTACTCAGGAGACTAAGATATATATCTAATCAAGTGAGCAATTCATAATAGATGAATTGTTCTCCAACATTATTATTTACCATAATATGATTACCATAATTCCCTATGAAATTAAATATTCCATTAAAAGTTTTGCTGAAGTTTGTGTACAACACCACTGCTGTTTGGAATTTATGTATTTACATGAATATTTATGCTTACCTCTCATTATCCCTTTGGAAAAAATATTTTGAAATACAATTTGTAAGGCTCAGTGAACATTTAGAAGTTATATTATGTTGCATTCTCATTAATGATTTAAGATGATATAACTGCCTTTATATATTTTTTGATGTATAGTTTCTCTTTGTCCTGAGGTAGAAAATTTCTTCTTGTAATAATTCATGATTTATTTTTATGTATCCCTTTTGTACATTTTCAGTTTGAAATATTCAGGTTTTTTTTTTAATTCAGAAAAGATCAAGGAGATGCCATACTCATCATTGGATCAACTCATAGATTTGTTCACATCTCCTTAAGAGTGGGAACTGGTAAGATTTGTAGGTCACTGGGAATATGGCCTGGAAATATATATTCTCCTTCCTAGACTTTCTGTTCTCTCTGTGCTTTCTGGCTTGCATAAGGTGAAAAGCTTTCCACCTTCATGGCTTTCCACATGCCATTTCAGCCTTAGAGTCAACAAAATGGAATGATTCCATAATTCATTAAAAAATTAAGCTTCTCCTCCACTAATTGTGGGTGATGGTTATTTGGCTTGCTTATAATATAACAGCTAAAGAGGGCATTAAATACTGCAAGCAGAGTTTGATGCATAATTCTGGTAAAAGCTCAGAAAATCAGAAGGTTGGTAGGAAAGTGAACAGTAAAGGAAACTTTCAGGAGGTGTTAGTTAAGAACAAGGACTCCACTTGCAGTTTGACTAAAGGCTATATGTGTTACACTCTAGAAGAAAATTTGTCTACATTTTTCTATGTCCTAAGACTTTGCAGTAGACAGATTAATGACATGAACTAATTAACCTGACAGTGGAAATTTCAAGACAGCCCAACATGCAGGTCATGGAATGGGTACTACTTGCTGCTTTTTGCCAGATTTATAGTGATAATCAAGAGAAAAAGTCAAAAGAAAATTTTGAAAATTTTAAATTTTGGGTTAGGAGCCATGTGTGTGGTTGGGGCCCAAAGATGTAGGAGTACTAAGGATACTAATACCGTTAAAAAGGAGCCAAAGAATTTGTACAGGGACAAAAAGAAAAATGACCCAAAGGCATCTCAAAAATCAGAAAGACTCCATTCACAACTGGCTCAAATTTGCAAAAGTGTAAACCTTTCATTTGAGAAGAGAGCCCCTGAGCAACCTACTTGAGAAAGACTGCCTGGGAAATTATTTGCTTTGCATTCATTTCACTGGGGTCATCTATCTAGGTCCTCAGAAGTTGTTCTAGCTTTTGTCCAAGTGGGCCAGGATATCACTTAATTTAGTGGTAGACCTTGGCATTATCCATATAGTGTTGATTTTATAGGCATCCAGACTTCAAAAGTCTGAGGAGTCCAGCGAAATGTGCTGCCAAGAAAACAATGAGTGAAGCTGTGAGAGTGAAGCCAAAGTGCAGAGGAGACCCCAAGAAGGGTGGTGAGTCCAAGAAGGTAGAATATTTTCTGAGAAAAGACAGAAATAGTGAACAGACATAGCCCAAGAGAGCAGCCAAATAGGCTGCAACCATCAAGGTCATTAGGGCAAGTCTGACCAAATCCTTTGCAACTCATAATTCATCAAAATCTGCCCCTGGTGTTGACATAACCATACAGGATTAAGGATTTGCCTGCTGGTTTTCAGTTATGCATTTGTCTCATTGTTTTCTATTCTACTATTCTATCCTTTGGGAATGGGAAAATTTACCCTTTGCCATTGAATATTGGAATCATCTTACTTGTTTTGTTTTTTAAATTTTTATATAAACTCATAGCTAAGAGTTTGCCTTGAGTCTCTCAGGAAACTTGGGTCTTGGACTTTTCAGCAATGATGGAACTCTTATATATGAAGCAAATATATTTTTCTTAATGAAATGGACAAGAACCATTTGGAGGCCAGGGACAGGATATTTTGATTTAGATCTAGAATATCCACAGAATCTTATGTCTTCAGAGGTGGGGCTTTTAGAAGTTGGGAGTTGGGTAGTTGAGATGCTATATTCATTTGTGGATTAGTCACTCATTAGTGTATTATGTGTTTTTAGGAGGCGAGGCCTGGTTGGAGGCACTGTTAACCAGTGGCATAGTCTAGAAATGTACATTTTTATTCCTGCCTCTGCTTTTCTCCCTATGCTTCCTGGCTGCAATAAGTTGAGAAGTTTTCCAATACACTGACCTTGCACTATAAAGTATCTGTTTTGGAGCCATTCAGCCAAGAACTGCAAGCCCTAAACCATGAGCCAAATTAAACCTTTCTTCCATCAAATTGTGCATTATGAGTATTTTTCCAGTTACAAGAAACCTGATTAATACATTTGGATAAAAATATTTGTTTTATTATTCATATTTTGTCTCAGCTAATGTATAAACTGAGTTTTAGTACATGCCTCTTTATGAATTTTTCCATTTGTCTTCCTAAAATTTTCCTACAGAAATAATTGCTATCTGTTCTTGAAGCAGCTCAAGAACATAGACTATGAATTTTTTCTCTCAAAGACATACTAAATACTGTATTCAATTTGCTACAAGATATATTAGCATTACTGGCCTCTATAAATCTTACCATGAGTTTAGAGTTTTTGTAGATAATATTTTTACATGTTGGTTAAAACAATAATAATAAGCATGACAACTACAAAAATAAAACCATAATTTTGCAAAATATATAAGAACCTAGGAATGACAACAAATTAAATCAATATATTTTCATCTATAATTAAATTTTATAGAAAGATTTTTCCACATTCAGTAACTATAGGAAGGAGAAGAAATGATGGATTTGAGATGACTAGAAAAGAAATAAACACAAGAACCTTCACCATAATCTAATAAAACCATCTGTAGAAGTGCTGGTTTAATGCTGCCCAATGGATGCATATTGCTAAAAAAAGTAACCTCTACATAATCAGAATCTTTACATAATTTTTAATCTTTATAAATGTATACACTGTTATCAAATTGCAGGCTTTACACCCTCCATCGTTCTTAAAATATTAAGGTCTTATATTTCAACATTAGACAATTTATATATTTCATTATCATCAAAATTCTAAATTAGTTTATGGCCCAGCAAAGCCTGTGTTTAAGTCTGGTGAAAAATTAGTTCAACAGATATCATTAAGAGATGTGTTCTCCTGTTAGGAATTTGAATTCTCTATTTCATTTCATTACAAATTTTAATAAACCAAGCCATTTCACTGTTATTTTTCTATCCAGATATGTGAAATTATCTTATCGTTTTACCTAGATAAAATTCCCATTATTATTTGAAATTAGTAGAATACTAAAGCAATTTCTCCTTTGCTATATTTTTAATCATCTATTATGTATATTACACCAGACACTAAATATTACAATATTTCAACTTGGAATATCTTTAATTTTCCAATATTTATTTTTGGATTCTGAAAGCTGTTAAAGCTCTATCACTATTTTTTCTCTCCATGAAAGCAACTATGTCTTACTCTTAGCAAAAACATGTAAACAAAATAAATGTATAGATAATCAAGATCACATCAACATATTTTATAATGACAGAATTTTAATAATCAAATATTACTTCTATAAAACAAATTTTCATTCAGAAAATTTAAATCATTACCTACATATATTTCTCCCCATCAATTTTTCTATAGTCTCTTTCCTTTCACAGGAATATTTTATTTTCAATATGTTGTTATTATTCTAATTTATGGCCTAAAATTTTTCAAATTAAAGAATTTTTAATCAATACATTCCAGGGTAGTGATAGCTTCTTTGCCTATTTTGACATGACATTTTATATACTTCAAATGAAAGTAAGCCTGACATTCAAGATCTAGTTTCAAAAAATATGGCTTTCCAATCAGAATATCTTACAACATTAGAAACTGGAGAAAAAAATTTATGTCATTGGTCTGGAATTTAGCAATTCAATATGGAAGCTTTTTTGTGTAAATTGTATTTTCTAATGCTTACAATGGTTTGTTTTTGTAGCTAAGAACATCTTCATGTAAAACTCTGGCAAATTTCTATATGATTCTAAGATTTATATTTATTATGAATATAACTTATAGACTTAAGTAAGAAATTTTATTTTTTGTTCAGGATATTTTGTTTCCTTGTAATTGGACAGAATTAATTTTTTCTTGTTATGAAGGACTTCTGCTATATATTGTTATATTAAACGGCTTTCTTGGTTAGTTGTATCAGGCCTCTCTGAGGTAACTTCTTCATGTCTACGTTTCTCTCTCTTAGTCACCAACCTGAGATACAATTCAAAGTTATTTCCAAGGACTCATTCATTGAAGCTCCCCAAGCTTCCTACATGCGTACTTTGTTTTCTGTGTCCTTCACAAACTGCAAGCTTTTTTTTTTTTTTTTTTAAGGATGACTACCTTAACCTCTGGAGTGGTTAACTTGGTCTGAGTGGCAAAGGCCCAGGATTTAATCTGGATTCTCT
>NW_004624755.1:2792291-2827489 GCF_000247695.1 Heterocephalus glaber | reverse complement strand
AAATATTATATATATATTATATATATATAATATATATATAATAGGTTATAATATCCTAAGTAGTAAAGTGAAGTCTTTGTTTAAAAGAATATTGCACTAATGTAATCATACATTTGAATATGCATGCTTCCTCAGTATATTGTTCTTAAATACACATATAAATACATGCATATGAATACATGTGTGAATTCACATTTTTTGTCTTTGCATGTGTGAAATGATGCATAATAAATTTTAATATGTTCATGTACATTTATTTTAATTGGCAATTTAAATGCTATAAGTGTAAGTACATTTTTAACTTTTTCTATGATGGTATAAAAATTAAAAAGCATATCAGAAATAATGGTTCATTTCAAGTGTTTAGATCAGACTCTTCATAATTGATTTTTGTTTAAATTTAAAGAAACATTTTGTCTACATAGACCATTCATTGTAATTTTTTTTCAGTTTAAATTCACATATTATTTTAAAATCAATTAATAAAGAATTTAAGACAAAAAATTATCATTTATTCAAAATGACATAATGATAGATAAGTTTTAGTATCTATTTTCTTTTTCTATATTATAATCATACCTAGAAACAACAAATAAGTATGTTGGGAAGTGGCTTCAAAATCTACAGGATTCAATCAAAATACAAAGAAAGAATATTCACTTGTATCATTTTGGAAAAAGATGGCATTTAAGTTAGGCTGAAAAGTAAGTAAACTTCACCACAATGAGAAGGACTGAGAGATGATATTGAAATAGGGAGGAGGAAAAGCACATGGTGTGTTCTAGGAATGCTGAACAAGTCAGATTGGCTGCATATTTAACATATATTGAAAAACAGTGTGAAAAAGCCTAGAATATGCAGCTCATAGGGGAAGTTGAATAATCAGAACACATTTTAAAACAGTATTGGCTATAATAGTTAAGAATATCTGAGTTTTAGAATTTGATGAGCACTTACTTGAGTTAGGATAACTGATCTCAAAGCTATTAGAAAGAACTGGAGAACAAATTTGCTAGAAGTAAGCAAGTCAACAAAATGTCTAAGAGATGAATGTGAGGAGCAGGGGTTGCCTGATGTAATGGCTTCGGACAGAGAAGCTCAGAAGACTAAACTGAACTGACACTTGGAAATGAAGACCTGCTGTCCACAAAAAACACCAAAAAACTTTCCATGAGAAATAACATGATGGGGTGTACATGGTTTAACCTGAACTACAATAAACTATTGCTTAATGGTTGAAAATAGCCAAAGGCAAGGAAGCAGACATGACATGTACAACTGTAGGACAAGGGATTAAGAAATAAATTCTTTTTTCCACATTTTGTTTTCTGTCTAATAACTGAAAGAAAAGGAACTCAAAATCTCAGGGATGGTGTTGATTAGAAATGGAAAGGGTGTTGTTTCATAATTCACCAGATGAATGAGTATCTTCTAAATACTTCAATTACTATGTCTTCGAACCTAGAAGTCTTATGTGTTTTACAATTAGCCTTAGTCTATCTATTAGATTTGGTACCTCTCACAGAGCTCTAAATATAGTTTTTAATTTTAGACTTGAGCAAGAAGCAAGAAATATTCCTTTTCATTTTCAAACAAAAGGAATCAAATCTCCTGGGAAATATGTTGACTCAGGCCCTGGGACAGAATCTGTCCAAAATGAGCCTAGAATAACTTACAGTATCAGAAAGTAAGGGAATTCTCAACACAGTTTCTCTCCCCTCTTCTTTCTCGCTCTCTCTCTCTCTCTCCCCTCCCTCTCTCTGAATACAGTGAAGGAACAATGAAGCAAAACAAAAGAGTTCCAGCAGCTCAAACTGCAATAATTTAATCAGTAAAGAAAGGACTCAAAATTAAAAAAATATTTATGAGTAAATAAATGAATACAAAGACACATCTCTCATGTAGAAAAATTCTATAACAATATAGGTAGATATTCCAACCTCAAAGAGATGGAGTATAATTTTGTACTTAAATGTGTGCTTCATATAGTAACTTACTTCCAAAGAGTGCATAATGGTCAGACAGAAAAAAAAACTAAGTGATGGTGGAAAAAAAGAACAAACACTCTAACATCCAGGTGATAATATAAATTTCAATTATTAAGTAAGACTGATAAGATGTATCCCTGATGAGATGGAATGAAATTATATTTTTAAAAATCCATGCTCCCAGTCTACTAAAAAATAAAACACAAATTAAATACCAAATGCAAGTCTATAAAATATTAAACAAGTATCCCTAAACTGTCAAGATCATAAAAAATTAGAAAAGGATGATAACATAACTAAGAGATATGGTATGGCACAATATTTTATGAAAACTAGCTGTTGTGTAGTAACTGGAAAGGAATCATGGAACAGAAAAGGGACATTAGGAAAAACAACTAATGAAACCTGAATGAATAATGAAGCAAATTTAACAATGATATATAAATATTTCATAATTTAACAATTTTATTTAAGATATTTATATGTAATTGGATAAATTGGTGTAGGATGTATAAGAACTGCACAAATTTTCTGTAAACGAAACAATTTTAAAAATTTTATTAATAGTAATAATAATTATGGAATAATCAGCTATAGAGCAGTCACTGTTGCAAAGAGTTTACAAGAGGCTTTATCTAAAAAAATTATAAACATCTGATCGCTCTATTTACCTCATCACCATGACAAATATATTTTTGAAGACAGGTCTCTAGCAATCCCTCATTTTTCTACAGATTTTTTTACATGAGATAATAACTTTTCTCTCATTCTGGGCTACCGTTTCAAACCTGTTTGATTAGAAACTTTGAATGCATCACATATTTAAAGAGTAAACAGACTTTCAAGGTAAAATTAAAGGCAAGTTTGTTTCCTTCCAATTAAAAAGCATACAAATTCCCTCAGCTCATATGTTTTCTTATATAGCACAATTTATTTGATGTGCAGATACATGACATGTGACACTACTGTTTCCTTTTATAAAGCCTCATATAATTACATTCACTCCACTAGAATAATCCAGGATATTCTTCCCACTTTAAGATTCTTTCATTAACAAATCTCCTTTTGTCAAGCGAAGGACATATTGTATTAACAGTTTTTTTAAAAATGTTGTAAATATTTTGGAGAGCTGTTCTATATTATCTATCAAATAAATTAGCAGTAATGATAAACTCGGAAAAAGAAGGAAAGATAAAAAAGGAGGAAAGATTGGTTTCACATTTTGCTATTTTGGTAGTCTCTGGTGTCATAATAATTTTCATTTCTAATAGAAAATGACAGAACCAAGTTTTTCATAATTTTGCAAAATGGTTAAAATAAAATAATTTAATACTTGTTTAGATAAAAACTCTAAAACAAGAAGTGTGTATAATATTGCTAAATTTGACTCACTTTAGGTTAAGATTTATTGAGAAAAGAAACTAGTTTTATATTACGGATTAGAAGATCAAATTACAAAAATTCTTTAAATTATCTAAGAACATATATTAACTGGAATAATAAAGAATCCACAGATATAAAAGACATCACTTTAAGATTCAGAAAGATGTATGTATTCTATTTATTTGCATTGCTTAAGGAGACAATTTTTTTTTTAGAATGCAATTATATCTTTGGGAAATTCTCTAAAACATGTGTTCTTTCTTCTTTATTATTTCTTTTGGATTTTTAAACCACTCCTGTTTCACAATGTCCCATCTGATGATGGCAAAATTAAATGCTATGGCAGGCTGCTTCTTAGTAATGAAAAATACTATACTATTCTACTGAACATAAATGAAATGAGACAAAAGAAGAATGAAATGGAGTAAATCAACAGAATTTTGAAAAAATATTGGGCATGCATAACCATTACATGAACTGAAAAATGAAAGAAATGAAATAAAATTAAATCAGTATTGATAAAGTCAGCAGTATGTAAATAGAATGAATGCTGACAAAATATTTTGTGAAGATGAAGAAAAATTTTTTATATGTAAACCTGAGAAATATTATAAATATTGATGATACATTGTGAAAAGAAAGCAAAATTTTTATTCTAACATTAAAATTTTACAAGTTTTTCAGGCTATTGAAAATCCTTTTGCATATCAGCAAATGTATCTTTCTCTTTTGCTTTCCACACTAAGACTTCTCTGTTTCTATGCCTAAGTTCATCTAGTCACAGAAAATAAAATTGCCATATTTTTATTCTTTGTTGTATTATTTTATCCATTCACCTACATTCTTAGTTGTAGCCTTTTTGTCATTACACTCTATATGTTTCATAACCTTTGTAACATTCTAGCAATGATGTATGTAAAGATCAATGAATAATATGTTAACTCCTTATGGTGACAGTGGTTTCCTAGTTATCTTCAGTATATAACTACTCATCATAGTATCCAGCACAGAATAGGAACTCAAAACAATATTACTAAATCATAAATATATACAATGTCCTTAGCTGGTTATATTTAGTGAATATTTTAATATAACCTACATATAAGAACCTGAGACATGTCTGTTATTAGTTATAACAAAGGCATGTGGATGTATTAATTAATGTTCTGCATAGGAATAGAATCAATAAGAAGATGAATGTATGATTTTATAAAGGGATTTGTTAGATAGACTTACAGGATCAGAAGCAAAGAGTCATGATCGATATCTGCAGAATCAGGGGAAGAAAAATGCAGAATGATCATCTGTGCTCTTGTGAACCGGAGGATCCAGTATCAATGGAAGATGAAGATCTGGAAGCTCACTGTACAGTCCAGGGTGAAATATTGTGTCAGAAGGGTGAAAAGTCTACAGATGAAGGCTGAGGAGTCTGCGCTGGCATGCTTGAAAAGCTGGAGACCAGTGTCCAAAGGCAATGGTGGCGATGAGAGCTCATCGGAATATGGAACACCGTCTTCTTTCCCTTTAAATGACATCCAGGCTACAGGTCTGTTGATCGGTGCCACCCAGAACTGGTGTGGCTCTTCACTCTTTCAGTTCACCAGAATATATGTCACTCACCCAGACACACCTGCAACTTTATTCATCTGCTAGCTGGTTCTTGGTCAAGTTGCCATATCACAATTAACAATCACAGTGGACTATATTACTAACATGTTTTGGTCCTAATTTAGTTACTAATACTCAAAAGAATAGCAAATTTTCAACATATCTAGATTTCAATTATCTTGATTATTCACTTGAGTTTTTCATCACATGAAATGTACTGAGTAATGCAAAAATTTTCTGAAACAAAATTCAAAATATCAATTCATGATACAGATAACAAAGCATCTATTTAATAATATGTTATTTTGCTTGGGGATAGTTAATTACTCATTGTGTTAATAGTTTAAACAAAATTTTATCTAATTTAATTGTCAAAACAATTTGGAATACTCTTTACTATTTCCATTTTGCAGATGAAAACATACACACACAGATCCTTACATGTAGAAGTGGCAGAATTAGAATTCAATCCTATCTTCAAAATTGAAAGTTATGCCTTCCCATTCTACCAAGATCATTGTATCTTTCTTCATCAAACCTTTGATGGAGAGCTGGGATTCAATTGGATTCTTAAACTTCCGTACTGATATATTTGATTGAAATTTTATAATATTACCAAATATTATGTGTTATCAGTCCCCTTTGTCTGTTTCATTTTTCATGGTTTCAGTTCCTGGCAGTCATCTTTAGTCTGAACTTATTAAAAGGAAAAATTCCAGAAATAAACAACTAATAAATATAACTTGTTAACTATTATGAGAAGCATAATGAAAATTCAGGACAGTATATTCAATCTATCTTTGTTCAAACCCACCCTATCATCCTGTCTGGGACATGGGTTATCTCTTTGTCCTGTGAATCCATCCTGTATGTGCTACCTGACCAATAATCTCGTCACTTACTGGCTGCCCCAGTTATCAGAACTTCTGTAATAGTATCACAGTGCTTGTATTGAAGAAGAAAGAGATTTAGCATCAATTCTGTTGATTATAGTAACATGTAGTAAAACAGTCAGCAAGTAGTGTTGGATACTTACTATAATTATTATAAATTAATGTTTCATTATAATTTATGTATTTTTAAAATAACAGCTGTTCAACAAATGTTCACAACTAACAACTCATTAATTTCTTAAAAACTTAAAACAAGCACTTGTGAGCTAATATAAGTTAGCTCTAATATACTACTGCCAAATTTTTACACAGCAGAAAATCAAGCTTTGCCCGTACCTTTGAAAGACATGGGTGTTCTGCTTATGAATTATTAAGGCTTGGATTGGAGTATTTCATGATTTATTTTAGAAATCATCAGTAGATGGAGCTGGTACGTGTAGTAGGTCCATAACCATACTCTTTCTAACCAAGATGAAGTACCAAGGACTGCAATGACTCTCTTGACTTGAACAATTTAAAATCTACATATAATATGATGATAATATCTCAAAGCATTAGACATCAGGTATTGAAGAGAGTGATATGTAAGAGAAAGAAAACTAGCAACACAAGGGAATCATGAAATTTTTATGCCATGGAAACATCAATGAATTTTTCAGGTCATGAAATGGAACTCAAAAAGAGTTTTGTCTTTCTTTTAACAAAAGATACAGGTATAAGTTAAAAAAAAAAGTAAATCTTAAATTGACAGATCAGAGGCAAGTGGGCTGCACACCAGAGAGAACTTTGGAGATGTGCACAGTGCTTTTCTAAAGTATTCATTGATAATCATCAATAATCAACTGTGGGGCTGGGAATTTAGCTCAGTGGTGCCACTGCCTGCCTTGCAAGCAAAACGACCCAAGTTCGATCCTCAGTACCAAAAAACCAAACAAAGCAAAAAACTGTGCATTTATGGCAACATTATCCACAGTCAGAAAAGAATCAGTTGAGAAGACTAAAGGTAGTAGTGCCCACAACTCTCACTAGTCCAGAGAAAGAAACATTTCTTATTAGCCAGAGAAAGAAACCTCATAATTCATGGAAAAATCATTATACTGTGAATTCTTGCCTCTGGAGTGAGAAAAAATTAGACTACATGCTGCTTAAAATAAAACACCCAAAAGAATAAAATTGATTATAAGTAACTTAATGTGTCCCATGACAAAGCTTCGGAATGTTTACAGGTTTATAAAAGTGTCCAGCACCTAACAAGGTGAAATCCAATAAAAAATTATAAGGCATAAAGAGACAGGAAATTACAACCCAGATGAAGATGAGAAGTAAAAATCAATCTAAATGTTCCACAACTATTACAGATGATAGAAATAGTAGACAGTCATGTTATTTTGACTGTGTTCTATCTATAGGTGGGAGAAGCTACAGATTATAATATGCTTAGAGATTTAAAATATAAGTAAGCGACCCAAATAAAATAAGTAGAAATAAAAACTAAAATGTCAGTGATATAAAATACTCAATATGAGGCTGGGGATTTAGCTCAGTGGTTTCGCCACCTGCTGTGCAACCTCAAGGACCCGAGTTTGATCGCCGCTACCAAAAAAAAAAAAAAAAATACACAATATGCAATCAACATAATGTTAGATATTTCTGGAAAAATAATAGATTTAAAATAACCAAAGCTCTCTGAAATGAAACCAGGAGAAAACACTTTTAAAAAATAGAGGTGTTGGTGAACTGTGGCACAAAGTAAAGAAATCTACATCCATATATTTATCTATATCTGTATTTATATCTCTATATACATATAAATATCATCCATGCACACATACAAACACACACACACACACACACATATGGAGGGAGGGAGGGAGGGAGGGAGGGAGAGAGAGAGAGAGAAAGAAAGTTCTCAGAAAAGGTAAAGAAAATTTGAAGAAATTATGGTTGAAATTGTATCCAAATTTGATGTTAATTATAAACAAAGATATAAAAATTCCATGAATTCCAAGCACAAGAAATAAGAAGACTGTACAAAGTCACAAATTCACCAAATTCTTGAAAAAGGCAATAGGGAGAAAAATATCTTAAAAGTACATAGAGGAATGGTCATGTAGTTTGCTGAGAAAGAAAAGGACAGAACAATTCTCTTAAAAATAACTCAACCAAAGGACATTAGAGGAACACCACTAAAGCATGAAAGGAAAAAGAAAACTTAAACTTAGATCATTTACTAATGAACATAATTTTAAAAAGCGAAATAAAATTATTATACACACAAAACTTGAAATACGTATAATACTTTATTACATGACTTACAAGAAGAGTCACAGGCCATCCTTTAAGTTTAAGGAAATCTGTATCATATGGAAATATGATTTTCCACAAAGGAGTGTCTTCATGGATAATGGAATGCACCACAGCATTGCTTTGAAGGCATACTTTTAATTTTTTTTTCAATAATGAAGAATTCCCTGCACTTTAATTTCATGTAGCATGTCCTACACTGAGTACATTCTCAGACAATAGATGAGTGAGAAATTAGAATCAACAACCTGCCATTGCTTGGTTGTTAAACCTTTATTTCTAGACTTAGATAACTTAGTGAACTATTAACACCATGATGGCTTCTAATTCTTACTATTGTTCTGGCATCTATGGCAGTTTAAGTAAAAATGGCAAAACTTCCACATCTGAAACACAGGAAATTTCTCCGCACAGAATTTCTGTTAAAGTCAATACTTTAGTTGAATTAAAAAGGTATAGGACCACATTATGTTAGAAATAAACATAAAAATATATTAATAAAGTTACAGTTTTTCTTAAAAAAACAGAAAATGTGAGGACAAAATATTATCCATATTTAGAAACGTGTCTTTTATCAAAAAAGTTTGAAATTTTTATTACTTTATATCAAAAGGGTAATTTAAATAGAAACATGATAGACATAAATTAAAAGATAAATGAAAGAATATTACTTAGAAACCATTAATAAAATAGTTGAGATATTTGCTCTTTGAGAAAAATTTTGCTATTAAAAAACTAAAGTAACTAAAATTATATAATGACATTATTGAAAACTTGACCAAAACACTGAAATAGTTTATAAACCTTAGAAGTGACTTCTAAATTCTATGTAAATTTATTATGAAATGAATGTGAAAGTTTGTACTAGTAATATAACAGATAGCTTTTCATAAGTGTGTAGAATTGGACATATCCTTAGTAAAAGAAGATATAGCTTCATTTAACCTCATGCACTAAATAAATACTAGGCTAATTGATAAATAGGTTAGATAAATGGGCTTTACCTCTAAAGATCAGTAAATGAAAAGCATAATTCCAAATTATGCTTTAAATTATTTAAAATGAATGTTATTCTTTCATTTTTACTTTTCTATTTTACCACTAAATATTCCATTATGGAATTTGCACTTAACATTTTGCTAATAATCTAGTTTAAGCTCATTCTTAAGTAGGCGTAATAATAATGAAAATTTAAATTCTTTGAAGTATGTGTTCTAGAATTTCAGAATCTGAAAAATTACCACAAGAAAGGTACCCTATTTCACATTGATTTCTAACATAAGACATCTGGCTTTGATCAAGTGGCTGAATGTTGATTTATGAGTTTTGCCAGTTCCACTCATCAAGAATCATGAACTTTTTTTTTTTGGTTTGAAGCTGTCCAGACTCTTGGAAGTTTGGCAGAAAGCTTGGTGAAAAACTCTATTTTGTGGATTGCTGTTTCTGAAGCATGACTGTAAAATTTTTGGCAGGAAAACGTGGATCAGGAAGCCATATTACAGTCATGGCTTTTATAGATACCAGAAAGACACCTGAGGAACCCACTGAAGTGATTCAGCAAACAGAACTACCAGTGAGAGGAGAAAAAGAAAACACTCTTAAAGGAAAAGGACCAGTTCAGGTCCCCACTAAGACTTAAAGAATCATTACAAGAAACAAACCTTGTAGTGAAGGTTCTAAGAAATTGGATCCTGTCCAGACAAGAATGCAGAAGTCACTCATTGAGTTACACAACCTTCCCAGTTCTAAACAAATACCATAAAGTGGAAAAGATTCACTTGTTATTCCATAATGCCAAATATCAAGCAAGATATTCAAATGCAAAGAAAAAGATGCACCTGGTTGTTTGCTATAAGATATGCTAATTTGAATAATTGTTAAAAGTACTTTCAAGAAGTGTATCATAACCCCATAGAACCTTATGGAGAACTTGTATTATTAGATAACAGCTATTTTTAAACAATGAAAAGAGAAAGATATTGTTAATTTTTCCTATATTTCTCTAAAAAATCTTAAGAAACTAATTTATGTCTTTTTTGCTTCCCTAAGCCAAGCTTTATTTTTCATAATTATGTCGTCCTAGACATGAAATACAATGACAGTAGATCTCACATCAAAACATTTTACTTTTAATCTAGAATGCCACAAAAAGAACTGTAAGGAAGGAAATAAGCTTTGACACTCTTGTCAAGTCAAAATTGTAGGTAATTATTTTAAAGTAGGTCTTCTCTTTATTTTAAAACTGAAGGAAGAATAGTAGCCATAATTATTCTGTATGATAAATGCAAAAATAGTACAGTCAATAATTTCTGGAGTTACAAGTTATTTTCTCTGTATGATGCAACAAGAAACAAACAAGTGAAATATTTTTGTGAAAAATATAATAGTACACTAAACTAAGTATAATTCAAGCTATTATAGAATATTGAAATAATGACACTAATTTGAATTTTATGCCATGATGCTGCACAAATATTAATAATTAATAAAATGTGTGCATAAAATTAAATATACAATATGTTTGGTGATTTTCATAGTTCTTAGCATATTAAAAAGTATATTTGTGAGGTTTTGTTAATACTATCAATGTGATCACAACACAATTCACAACAAAATGGTTTCTACCATACTTCTAATTACTGACTTGTCCATATGAGAGTAAATTTTTCTTTTAAAAAACAAATTATTTTACCCTCCTATGTTAAATAGCAACAATAAAAAATGTTTCATGTATTTTACAAGATATTAGAAAAAAATCTCAGGATGTTTGAAGCAATTTAAAGGAAGACAGATAAAAACAGGCTGTTAATAAATTTTAAGAGAAAATAAAAATCTGGAAATAAAGATACATCAAAAATAATACCAATAACCATAAATTTTTATTTTTCTGAAAGCAGGATAGAATTTCTCTTAATCTCTAAAGAATGGACATATTGTTTTGTGCATCTTTATAAGTTCTTGAATAACACAATTAGCTTGAAATTATATGATTTTTCATTACATTTATTAATAGTAAAAACTAACCTACATACTATCTTTTCCAATACCAAAGTCTCTGTAGACATCTGCACATCTCTAGTAGAGACATCAGCTTTAATTTTTAGGGATTAGCAATGAGATAATTTTTGCATATATTAAAATGTACAAAATGAATACATATATATGTATATGGGTATGTAATATATATAGCTTTGAGATGATGTAAACTTAGTTTATGAATTTAGCAATAACATGTCTTTATTGCAAACATATATTAATAAAAAAAAATTTTAAATCCCTAACATGTCTTTGGGATTTACTTTAGAGGAGATTCTATTGTTAGTGCTTTATGCATAATAACTCATTTAATACTCAAAATAACTGAATGAATTGTGGTACTTTTAATAATCCAAATTTACTAATGAAGAAGCTACAATTACTCATTGTTACATAGGTTATCAGAGGATAGCTGAGATTCACAAACAGCAGTTTTGCTCTGCAGCCTGCAGACTTTTCCATAACACTCAAGGAGGTCTCTAAAATATCCACACTGGGAGTCTTCCTGGCTTATGCAAAAAATGCAAAACTCAAACTCGTCTTTTCTAGTAACTGATGAGACTCAGACTAATGTATGCCTCATAGTATATGCCAGTGCCAAATAAATAACTAATCTTTATCTGTTGCTTGCTGCTACTTTTAAATTAGGATATATTGTGTATATATGTATATATGTGTGTATATATGTTAAAGCTATATATATATGGAATAAAGCTATATATTATTTCTTACCAAAATCAAAATGTTTGAATAAAGTGTTCTTTCACTTGGTGAAAAATTTTGGGTTTACATAATATATCAAAAGATTATTGCATAAATATACTATACTAGTGAATGTTCTACACTAGTGAATATTGTTCAGTTGGCTTGGAATGCAACCCCTATATTTTATCTCCCAATTCCACCTAATCACATTCTAAATTTTATCCATTTTTTTTCAATTTTTATTATTTTATTAGTATACCATTGTAGTATTTAGTGGTTACATTCCTTGTGGGGAGTTGGTATATATATATATATATATATATATATATATATATATGAATGACTTCATAATCCCTTCATTATCTTCTTTACTCCTCCCTTGATCCTCTTTTTCTTAGTCCACTTCCTTTTTGAAAAAGACCTATTTCCCTGAGTCCTGTTACCTGTCTTTTTCTTGATCTTTATGAGAAACCCCAAATTTTTCCCAGCTTTATTTTCACATTTCTAGATTTTTCCAAGCACCATGAATTTATTTATTTAAATATTATTTTACATATTCATTTTACATGTCTCTAAAATAATAATTCTTTAATAATAATTTAAATAATATAGAATTATCTAAAATATTTGTATAAAAAATTCTCAGCATTATTCAGAAACTAGAAAGTAGTCTCACAAAAAAAGAAAGAAAAGAAAAAAAAGAAAGCCTAGTCAAACCTTCAAAGAATACCCAAACCTATCCAGCTTAGCTCTGTTCACAGGGTGTGTATTTACTTACTAGTAAAAAGTATGATCTAGAAAGTAATATCCCTAAAAATGGTAATTATATTCAAGCTTCTAGGAGAGGGCAGTTAGTATGGTGTTCTTTTTGGGTTGGATCAATATACTGATTCATGATTTCATTGAACACACATACACACACATACAGGCACACACATTTTTACATGTTACAAAAAAAAACTAGTTGTAATGTCAAAATTTCTGTCTTTCTTTACCAGCAACAGAGTGATCGAGAAATCTGTTAAACATCTGCATTTTGACTTTGTTATTGGGAAAATGATAGTGAAGTGTTATTATGTGATTGTCAACTATATGTGACAACTTGTAAGGGTGTGAGATATTTAGTTATCTTATTAAATATTATTTATGGGATGTGACTGTATAGATGTGTCTGAATAACTAGGGTTTTCATTCATGGTTTATATATCCTCCTCACCCTTCCCACTCTAACGCTACTCTCTTGCTTTGCTTCATGGTCCCCAAGAACTAAGCAGCTTTGTTCCAGCATGCACTTCCACCGTAATGCTTCTGTCTTGAAGCCAGTGGATCAAAGACTGAAATCTCTGAGACTGTGATACTATTAAAACATTTTCTCCTTTAACTTGAAGGTGTTAGTCCGAGGAACAGGAAATATGTCTAACCTACCAGCTTTCCAGACCTCCAGCCTTGGAACTACACTGACTTCCTTAAGTTCTCAACTTGCAGAGAGAAAATTGGAACACATTCAAGGCTTTATAATCATATGAGTCAATATTTTGTAATACATTCTCCTCTCTCTCTCTCTCTCTCTCAGTTCACAAACTTAATTCTTTCCATAATTCTGGTCACAAATCAAATTGGATGAGACAGAATCACATTTCCCCAGAAGGTCAACATTGAACCTAACCACTTAATTTCTTCACTTCTTGTCCAATTCATTTGTGACCAGAAACATTGAAATAATTAAGTTCATGAATTGAGATATCACTGTATTATGATATATATCTATATATATAAATTAAGGGTCATCTAAAATATCTTCTGATATGCTACCATGTAATAAAATAGAACTGTGCAATTACTTATAAATATAAATAGTTATGGTAACAGTAGAAATACATAGAATATATATATGTCTATAGATGACTCAAGTATAATGTGTGAAATTACACAATGCTCTTAGTTTTCAGAAGAGGGTACAAAATGATTAGCCCGTATTTTTGAGTAAAATTCAATCTGTTCTCTTATTGTGTCATTCCTCATAAAAGAGTAGGAGATTTTAGCCCCGTGTTCCTGAAACACACCTTTGATATTACCAAGGGTCTTGCCAAGTCAGGAGGGCACGGTAAACATGTCCCAATCATATTGTCCACATAAGAATTATCTAAAGGATAATGGGAAACAAGGACACTGGTCAGCTGTTGCTTGAAATGCTGATTGTTCAAAGGAACAAAGCAAGTTCATAATGTCACTGCTTGTGTAAAGTATAAACCCTTTCTCCTTGCTGTAAACAGATGCAGAAGAGAGCAATGTGGAATGCCATGCTCCACCTGGCTGCTATTGGACATTGTGAGCAGAAGAGATCACTGTAGAGAAGATAAGTGCAAAGAGTCCAAAGGCCACCACTCAACACTTTGAGTACTTTCTGACATTTGTTCACCCATCACTACCAGCTCTGCAAAGCAACGCTGCTGTTGGCTATGCAGCCTCCATGGACTTCTGTACACGGTTCTAGATGACCTTTCCCTCTTAGTAAATACCAATTTACTTCACCCCCCCTGATAGTAAGTCTTAACAAACCTTGTCTCTCATAAACCATCTCCAAGTGTTTTCTTGGGGTTCTTGGCAACTTACTCCAGTGCTTGAGCACAACCAGGCTATGGAACTTATAGAAATAGTTTGATAAGAAATTCATCAATGAAATAACCATGCCATTCTTATTCTTTATCCAGTAATCAATTTAAAGACATTTTCTCTCATAGTTTGAACAGGTGAAGTTCTTCAGGGATTGTATTCTTGACTTCACTTAGACCATTCTGTGATCACTAATTTCGCCAACCACTCGGTAAGCAATGGCATATAATGTGAATGAAAACACTTTATCGATTATTTCACTTCTATTTAACATATTTCATTTGTTTATTTCATAGTGAAGAGAATACATAGGCAATATTTAAGAGGAATTGAATTTAGCTTTCAGAATATTGGCAGCTAACTCACAATTGCGATTATGTATCAATGTCTTTTCTATTTTTTGTTCTGTTATATTTAGCTCCTATAAAAGTCTTCTCTAGAAGTTATTTGTGAGGAAAATCCAACAGAACTGACATATCAAAATTTTATTTTTTTCCTCTAAGGTTAATGAATATTTACAAAGTTAATCAAGAATTGATATAATAATTCAGGAAAAATCTGGCATACATTTATTTTTTGCTTTGAATAATCAAGTTTTTTGCTAACATTCATCAAATTTAAAAGGTAATCACTGCACTATTTATTCCTCACAGTAGAACATGAGAGATTTAAAAATTAGTGGAGGATTTTGAGAAAATTCCACAATTGTATGACCATCACCACTCAATATTAAAGAAAAGAAAGAATTTTCTACCCTAGAGATGGTGTGGCCTTCTTCACAAATCATCAATAAGAATATACATAGTTACCTCAGTGTGGTAATATGAGGAACAGAAACACAGAAATCACTCAACCCTCAAGGTGCCCTCAAGGTGTCCTCAATGAGCAGCATGTGCAGTCTACCAACCAAAGTAGTACAAATCAGTTATTTAAACTATGAGATTAACTTCATTGTTCCAAGAGAAGAAATAATGAATTACCTTGGTTCAAGAGAAAGTTTCAACTTATTTCTAATTTAAGAGTCAAGAATGTTTTAAAAGTCTTCCATATTTTAAGAGTTTTTCAAATTTCATCCAAGTCAAAAGTTTTAAGCACTTAATATTTATACTTTGGTTTTTGAACCTAATGTCATTATTAGTAGAAAATCATCAAAAATATTCTTATAGTTTAGCCTAAAAAATCCCCCAAAGACTTAAGGGCTCATAGGTGAGGCTTTCAGAAGGTGATTGGATTGTGGGGGCTTTTGGATGACTTGTTATTAGAAGATGGGCTCCTGTGAAGAGGCAATCATTGGAGCAGTGGCCCAGAACCATATAACTTCCTCCCCAGGTCCCCTCTCTGAGCTCTTTCATTCCTGGATACCAAGAGCATCCACTCCTCTGCATCCCAGCATCCCTTGGAGCCAGTTGCCTGGAATATGAGCCAAAATCAACCTCCCCTCCTTTCATTTGAGGGTCTTGGGTCAATGAGAAAAGTAACTAAGACAAACACTAATGGCTTAGAGCTATTACCTAGTTGATTCTTGCCAGCCATACATTTTAAATAAGCGATTTATATTGTATTTCATAATGTATTCTGTTACTAAGAACATATAACCTTATGCTTGTTTTGATAGGCAGAATTTAGCTAGAGAGATAAAGAAGTGTCTGCCATAGCTTGACCCTGAAAACCAGTTTCTGTGAAGAATGGAAAGTTGAAACCTTGTCTTAATTGAATGAAGAAATACCTAGAAAAGTACTTTTGTAAAAATTGCCAAACATGCCTACTGTTTTGTGCCCCAGAAAACTGCCAGTTAATGAAGTTTTATTTACTAATTACTAATTTTATATTATAATAATCCTCTATATTTTAAAAAATTAAAGAAAAGTTGAGGAAAGGAAAATTCTACAGACCTGTCTTCTTAAAATTTTCCAATATTTTATTTTCCTATACACATAATGTATAGAAGGAAGTAAAATAAAATTTTAATTACAAGTTAACTTTTCATTTTCTTTTTTTCTCTCTCTATCCCTACTTGAATGTGTTTTTTCTTTTCCTCCAACAGTGCTATAAAGATTAGGTTGTCTTGTTCCTTTCAGAATGAAGAAACTTTGCCTGAAAATTTGAGTTGCCACAGGATGTAATCATAAATGGAATGCCAATGTTTCTTTGTGTTGGCGAAGAGGAGAAAACATCGAAATATTCTGAAATTTAGAAAGAGGGGCCCTGTAGATTTTAGCGGAGGATGTGAGAAAACTCAAGTTTTCTGCATAAAGGAATATGAGAGAACTCTTACGGATTGTCCTCCAAGGAGAAGAGAAGCACAGTGGTTGGACATCATTTCTCCAAAGGACTAAAAGGGAGACACATTCACTGTCAGGAGGAGGATGAGGAGAATAACACTGTCTTAAGCTGTAACCTCTACTCTAAGTCACATTTCTCTGTTGTGTCAAGTTTCCTGTAGTGTTTAGTTCACAAAATCTTATTTAATTGGCTCTTTGAGAGTGATAGAGGAGAAGAAGCTATGTTTAGAAATAAGAGAAGAAGAAACTATTTCCACAGTTGGCTTTACATACAGAGAGAAATGGAGAAAAACAGAGAAGCTAGCAGGAAGCACCAATTTAGGAAGAATGTTTAGTTCTTACTAAAGCTCATGAGATGATAAGGTGGGAGATAAACCAATTTTTACTAAATCATAAAGGGCAATGTGTCCCTTGGAAGACACACAGTTCCAGAGGAACATTTGACATCTTCAAATGTGAGATCTTCAAATTTGAGATCTTCTCAAATGTCCTGCTCATAAAAATCCACCCTCAACAAATACTTTCTCGATATTCATGACCAGACTGGGTCTTTCTTATATTGTTTTCTCATCTGCTTCTCTGTTTACATGAATGCTTTCCAAATTTATTAAAAACAACCCATGATTTCTAAAGGCATTACAGTACACTATTCTGTGGATATATGTGGTTCAACTACTATTTGCGCACAGCATAAATCATTTATTTTGAATGTATTCTGAGAATAAAGTGTTTTTATTTAAACATTTCCTTATGAATTTGCACATTTCTCTAAAACATTTTATGCCTGCCATAAAAACTCCAATAATTAAAAGGCATTTTAACTCTTACATTGTAATATATGTTATAATTATAAATATCCACTTGTAATATTTTAATTTATTCATCTTTAGATTATCCATAGCATGTAGCATAGTGACTAAAGAAGGTAGATATTCAGTAAATAACTCTTAGTGAAGTAGTAAAAAATTTATGACTACTAGCTTTTAAGTGATACCAGTCTTTTTTTACATAAGATTGTAGAAAATGTTTATGGCATTTTGTAAGTTGTTTTAAACTGGAGTTATCCTTAATCTTTTGAATTTGAACTTATCAATTGAGTGACTTAATGGCTTTAAAGTTTTTACTTTCTACAAAAGTTAAAAATGCATTGTGTATTAAGCAAATTAAATGTTAAGACTACTTGTGTACATCTTTCAACTAGTTAAAAAATTGTTTCAGAAAACTCCTACTTGACCAGTTTTTTTAGTGAATACTTCCAGTGTGTCCAGAAATTTACTATTATCTTATGATTGTTTTGAAAAAAAGTAATTCTTTTGAGAGATAAAACCAACTGCATGAAACTCATTGAATCAATACCAGAGAATGCAAATATCAGATAATGTAGTAAAAAGACATAATTGATCACTTATTTAAAATACAGAAATAAATTGTAATTTTCTTAAAAACTCACATTTTAGTTCAATTTTAGATCATGGAAATGAAAAGACATTTGAGGCTGTTTTATAATATTTCAGAAAATTTCTGTGAAAATATAATGAATAATAGTTATTAGAAACTTTATACAATTCAAAAAATTGAAATCTGAACATCCCCAAAAAAGATTGTGTCAACCACGATCCAATCTTTAATAGCAGAGAAATTAAGACCAATGAAGCAGAGAATGGAAGCATAAAATGTAGTGACTTCTCTGATGTCATGTGAAGTTTACTATGTTAGATTTAAAGTACTCTCAGTGAAAGAAGTTTAAGCTTCTTGGGCCTATGGACCTTGAGTCTGTGGTACAGATAATAAGAAATACCTGCCTCATTAGATTGCAGCCGACTTTGATAGCTTACATGTGACATGGATCCATGAGAAGGAGAAGTTCAGTTCTTTATGAAACAAATAATGGGGTTTTGTGTGTGTGGGGTTGTTTGTTTCTATCTCTGTCACAGATAAACAAGGAGATCATCTGAGTGATTACCAAAGCCATATGAAGAAGGAGGGCTGCTTACAGTAAGCCTTTCCCAGATGCAGAAGGGTGGGGGATTTCTGAACTGCTGCTGTTTTCTAGGAGCAGAGGCTTCAGGTAAAGTTCACTGTTATCAATTATGGTTGCTTTTATTTTTGTCTCTCAAATGTCACAGGCTTGACTCAAAAGGCATTGGTAAAATGTGAATTGTAAAGTGCTGGAGACCAGCAAGACAAAAGTAATTCACCCTGAGAGGGGCAGAGCTTTTCCACTGCTGTGAAGTGAGCATAATTGCAGGGCTCCCTCTAGGGATAGCGAGGGAGAACAGGTTTCATTCCAAACCAAGATAGAAATCTTAACCACTACAGAGGCCTGGCTGGCACATTAACTATTCAAATGAAAAAAAGTGTGTGTGTGTGCGTGTGTGTGTGTGTGTGTGTGTCACAATTTACTTTATTTGTGTTTGCCTAAGTTTCATCTAGTAATAGAGGGAGATCCTGCCATTTGGAGCAATACAAAGTGTCTGACAGATGAAATAAAGTTGCTCCATGATTGTCCATAAATCATGCTTCCTTTATGTAACAGTTATAGGCTTAGGTTTGTGTATAGATCAGGTATTGTCAACATTTTCAACATTGGAAATTAGAGAGATAGGAAGAAGTGCATGTGAGTAATTGAATATAGAAATACTATAGAGATATATTAAGTAATGATAATGAATCAGCCAGTGTTCAAGGAGAAAAGAGGGCATTGTTAGGTAAGAAGAGGAATATACAAAGCTTTGGTCATAGTGACCAGTACTCCTCAACCTGCCAGGGTTAGGAGAAGGTTTCTTATTAGATCTTGAAGATAGAGTCTCCGAAGGGAGAGGCCTGGTGGCCATAACTGTGACAGATTCAACCAAAGAGGAACATGAATGAAGTAGACAATTAGAGCAATTAACTATGTAACCTCCTTATCCTGCTCTATTTCAGTCAATTGTCATACTTTCCATCATGTAACCTAACCAGGAGCCAGATATCGGCGTGGATGTTGGTGAAGCCATTTCGTGGTACACAGCAACATGAATAATGGTAAGAATCAATCTGAATATTCAAATAGATCTCTTGTTTTGGAAGGACAAAGTGTAGGGTCAGAAATAGCTAGCTGATTCTTCCTTGTTAAACGAGTCACATGACTTTTGGTCAAGCATGCAGTCGGATTGCCTTTAACACACCACCTCCACATCTTTTCAGGAGGACTCACATGAAGACACAGAACTTACACACTAATGCCAAAATCTGCAAGAACCACCCCGCACCCGCCAAATCTCATGGCAATGGAGTGAAATTGGAAAATCTGTCTTGGATTTGTTTTGTTGTATATGAAGTATTCTGAAAATAGAAAAGTGAAAAAGAAGAAAGCTTGTCTGCTCTTATTTAAAGCCTGTATTAATTATGGTCCTCTCTCTAATGGATATTATTTTTAATAGAATATTATTTTGTACCTTAATCTAACATTTCCTTGTCACATCCTTAAAGCAATTCCCAGAAAGATGGGTAACGTGAAGGTTGTAGTTAGGTGAGGGATTGGTAAGGAGAGAGTACCAAATTGGGCAAGCAGAGGGAATAATGATTGTGACCATACCATCTTAGGAAGTATTGATATATTTTTCCACACAATGAGGATTTGACAATTACATAGAACACTAACATGCAGGCATAGAGAAATCTGACTGTGCTGTTTGATTTACCTGTATTTGATTTCAGTGAAAGAATAGTTATAAAGAAAAATAACAAGAAATCAACGCTTCTGAAATGATTTTTGTATGACTGTATTACTTTTAATAATTTTAATAGATGTCAGCTGTTTTGCTAGTCATTTTCTTTTTTCAATGTATTTTTAATTGAGAGAAATTATGTTCTCATGTACCTCATGATGTTTGAAGTATATTCAGTAATTGTTTATATTAACTTATTTACTAGCTTTGAAAGAAAAATATAATTTGTAAACAAATGATATTGAATAAATTAATAGTTTAATAATATGAATACTCTAATGGAATTAAGTCAAATTAACACCAAAAGGTAGAAAGTAAAACTAATATAATGCCTTGAATATATTCAAAATATGTACTTTATGTTATATACAATAACAATATTTAAAGTGAATAAAATATTTATATTAATTTATCATTATTAAAGAATATAAGCAGATAATATTAGAAACCTAACTAAACCTGAAAGTAGAAAATCTTTAGCAAGGAGAAAAAAACCATTATTTTAAACTTTTAGTGAAGGGACAAAGCAATCCATAAATAATTTGTTATAAATTAAAAAATGAAAAAATAAATGAAATAATGACTTCTGAATTATAATAATAATAAAAATGTTCAAGGAAAACAAGATATATAGATATTATAAAAACAAATTGGTGTATGTAAATATGTAAATATTAAAATCTCAGAATGAAACTAATATTTTGGTTGTTGGTAAAAAATAATAAAGCCAAACTTAAAAAAGTAAAATTGTTAAATTAAATGAAAGAATATTTATCTTTATTTGAAAATCTTATGAATGAAAAAATTTATTCTTGTAATAATGTAGTCTTGTAAATTGCAACAGTATATTGAATTTTATGTCTTATGTATTATATTTTGTTGTTTTTTCTGTATATTTATACGGTGTTATATTGAAACTATCATATGTAAAGTACAATTTTCCTTATTTCTTTAAAATTTAGAAGAAAATATTTAAAATTTTGTAAAACAAATATTCTTCAGGAAATATACAAAGCTGCACATTTTCATATGTAATTTCTTTAAAAATTTTTAGAAAGAGATTTATAAACTGTTCTAAACTCAGGTTGAATCACCCTCCTCATTCCCTTCTATTTATTTCAGTAATCTTATAGTTATTTTGTTAGCTTTAATTTATTTTCTGCTTTTTAGTGAAATTCTTCCTGCAGCCATATTTTTTTCCCCATAAAAGTAAATAAAAAATGCACTCAAAGGCCACCAAAGTAAGGTGCTGTGGTTGGTTGCATAGAGAGACACATCAATTTCTCCTCCACCACTCACCTGAAATGAACTTGTGTTTTGAGTCTAGCCATCCATTTGCTTCTCTGGCTGACTTTATTGCCATTGAAATTGCTACAGATTGCCTCTTAGTACTTTTGTTTTGTCGTGATGTGTACATTTTTAATTTGTGCACTGACTAACACGTGGCAATTGTTGGGTATTTGATTATTAGCTCCATGGGAGTTCAATTTTTCTTCTCTTTATTGTTACCAAATTAATTTTCTGAACCATTATTTTAATATTCTTTATGAGTAATATTTCTCACTTCCTTTAGAGGGAAATACAAAGTAGTATAAGTTCTTTTTTCAATCTGTCTTTGAAATTTTATCTTCAGCAATCATCTTTAAAACACCAACCTTCAAGTAAATGTCAGTAACTCACTGTATTTATTTTATATCCATTCCTTTCGTTATACTTGGTTTTATTCTTTCTCAGTGCTTTCTTTGCTACCATTTTCCTCAGCTTACTTCTGAAATCCTTGGTTTACCTAACTTTATGTCTAAGGTCTTTCCAGATAGATGCTCTATTTTGGAAAGCAAACATATTAACACAAATTAGCACATATTATCCACAAATGTGTTAATTCAATTAACATTTCATCTTTTTGTTGTTGTTGTTGCATTTTTGCCACTCTACGAAGGACAAAGAGCCTGGTCAATGTTTATATTCTTTTAGTTACTAGTTACACACATGATCCTAGAAAAATCATACAAACACAAAGAATAAACAGAAAATATTTTTTAAAGAAATGAATAAAATAATTAATTGCATGCTGAGCTCAGAGGGGACTTGAGACTATTCCAAAAGTGATATGTCAAGTCACTGGGGACAAACTACATTTTAATGTTGCCAATATTTTCTTTCTGTGCAGCCAACAGATGGAATTGGGCTCTGTTTCAGCAGGCCACTTGCTTGTGCAGATGTAAGGCTCAAATATTGTTGAAAAGTAAAGAGCTCCAGTGCTGTGCATGGTCATGTAAAATATTGTTTCTGGGGGAGCTGAGATTCTAGGGGGAAACCTGGGAGGTTATAGGGTAGAATAAAAAATGGAGGCATTTTTTTTTCTTTTTTTCCTTTTACTGTTCTGTGGAAGGGGTAGGAATTGGTGATCTACACTCAAGGAGAATTGAACACAAAAATGCTCCCACCCATGAGAAATAAACTGTGCCTTGAAATATAGTAGAACCAAAACTAGTGGTATGTGGTTAGGAACTGTAGAATACAAATCCGGGCTAAAGGAACACAGGAACAGTGATATCTGTGACATTGTTTTATTTTCTCTCTTTTCTATACCTTGATTAGACCAAAAATATAAAAGGCAAAAGAACATGATGTTATTTATGTTTTTTAAATTTTCTCATCACAGATAATTGAGAGGTATGATAATGCCTCTCAACTCAGAGCCAGAAAACAGTAGGGTCTCTGCTGATGTCCTTGTATGCTTTCTACTACCACAAAAATAACAATTTGTTAATCCATTACATACCTCTTTTTGGCTTAGCTACAGGTGTCTCAGAAATAACTTTTTTTCTTGCCTTATTATCTCAGAATCTCTCATTGAAGTAATTGTTTTCCTGCTGAATTTATTTCCTGATTCAGAATTCCTTAAGTATTAAGTCAGTTAGATCTAGTATTAAATCCTTTGCTAACAGGAAGGCAAGAAGTAGGTTGTAAATAAAATTATATTTCTGCATAAAACATTACTATTTCTTTACATGTATCATTTCTTTTAGATTTTAAGGTCATTAAATGCAATCATAACATACAATAATTCCTAGAAATTATCTTTAAATATTTAATTACTAGAAAATTGTCCAACTTTCTCTCTTTCCTTCAGTCATTATACCAAATTCATTGCTATGAAATGAAAATTTATCCTAAGTATGTCTAGTATTTCTCCTCCTCAGTATTTCTTCCCCAATTTAAGGCACTGTCAACTCATATATTGATTATTTCAAGATTTCCCCAAGATATCTTCTCTTTAGTGATCCATTATTCTCATGGTAACCAGAGGAACCATTTTAAAATTATATCATACAATATTATACTTCAAGTACATAATAAAATATAAAAAGTTTTTAAAATCTTATCATCCAACACTCTTTCGCCAGACCATGTATATTTCTCATTGCATTTGAAATCAAATTTTAACTCTTAGATCTTAGTGTTTTGTTTTCTATTCTATTGCTTGACTGAATAATATGAACAGGGTCATTTATAAAATGTTATCAGTGGAAGGTGCTGGAACTAGAAGGCTCAAGGTGAAAGGCACATCTGGTGAGGGTTTCCTTGTTTGAGAAAAATCTGTGCAGCTTCCTGAAGCACCATATGACATCATGCAGGGCAGGGCATGTAAAGGACTCTAATGACATTGGCCTTTACGACAGAATCACCTCCCAGATCACTTACTAACCTACTAAGCCATGTACAGATTAATCAATGTATGAGGTCAGATCTCACAAGACCTAATCACCTTCTAGAATCCCCTCGGTCCTACCCTTAAGAAACCATGGAGATTATGTTTCAAAGTTATTTTCAGAGAGGACATTCAAAACACAGCACTTAGAAATCACTTGGGGCACGTGTATATTTCTCTGGTGTGTCTGCCACTTCTCGGCTACTTACCCTATAATATACTAATGACCCACATAGTTTACTTTTGGAACATGCTCGTTCATTTTTCTATGAAGGTGACTTTTACTTTAAATTTGTCTCCCTTGTCTTCCCCCTAGATTATCCCATTTCTTCATATATATATTAACACATTGCCTTCTAAAAAGTCGCTTTGATCATCACACATAAAGTTGACCACCTAACCACTCTCTGTACTACCACTCAATATTGAAATCATTCTTACTATTTTTATTTATGGATCTGTCTCCATCCTTCTATGTCTGTTCTTTCATTCATTTATTCATGTCTTTCATTATTAAACCCATCCAGAATGCAAAGTCAATGAAAAAATAAACCTTATTTTTCTTTGCATTGTTACTTTCTTGGCATATACTGATGCCTGGTGCTTGTATTAGTCAGGGTTCTCCAGCAAAATAGAACAAATTAAATTTGACTTATTGTAAGGATTTGGTTCATACGATTATAACATCTCCTAAGTTGTAAGATCTAGTGTTAATCAGAAAGCTGGAGACCCAGGAGAGATAACTGTGTAGTTCCAGTCTAGTGTGAAGGCCTCAAAACCAGAAAAGTGAGTTGCACAGTCTCAGTCTGAAGATTAGTAGACACAGAACTAAGGAAAAGCCAGCATACCAGTTTATACCCAGAAGCAGGAAAAAGCTGACCTCACAATTCAAAGGTGCTTAGGCAGGAAGAATTTTCATGTCAGGGAGGGGCAGCCTTTCTTCTCAGGCAGCCATCTGGTCAGATAAGGACCATCCACATAATCTAAAACAATCTGCTTTACTCAGTTCTTCAAACATGGTCATATATCTGAGTTCCCTGTGATGCAATCAAGTTACCACATAAAAGTAATGATTACTAAATTCAGTAAATAAATATGAAATATGCAACAATTCAACATGGCAATCACTACGTTTACTAGTTCACATAAATCATCTCAACTAATTTTTATCACAGATCATTTAATGATTCTTGTAGGAAGAAACTGAGCTTTAATGAGATGCAGTGATTTTATGCATAACCAAATCTGTAGTAATACACACATATATGGTTATTGGTTTTCTTTTTGAAAAGGTATGAGAACAGAAAAACCTGAATGTTTAAAATTTAAAAAAATAAAACACATTGCTGGCATTCCCCCTCAAAATATACCTTGTTGCTTCAAAAACATTTAATCCATCATTCTTGCCACTTTCTGGAGCAGTTCTGGCAGTCCTCTTTCATGAGTGTCTTTACTTGCATTGTCATGGCTGCCATGATGGCCTGATGTGATTCAAAACATTTACCTTTCGAGGTCATTTGGAATTTGGGGATTATCATAATTCACACAGTACCAGATCTGATGAATAAGGTTGAATGTTTTATTTTAAAGAAATTCTAATATATATTTTGAATTGATTTAGGATATCAAATCACCAATAAAAATATTCATGTAAAAAATATGCAGAACAGCTCCAGAAAGTGGCAAGAATGATAGGATCAGTGTATTTGAAGTTAGAGGGAGTATTTTTAGGGGGGGTTCATGTCAAAGTGTCTTTGACAGTGATATTTTTAAAAAATTTTTATTTAGGCATTCACTGGAATTTTTCAATCACACCTTCTACATCACTTCCACAAATATAGACCTATTTAATGATTTATGGTTTTTATTCCAATTATTTTATGATGCATTAATTAGTAGTGATTTGTTGTTGTTGTTGTTGTTACTGGGGGCCAAAATCGGGTCCTTGCACTTGCTCAGCAGGCGGTGAAACAACTGAGCTAAATCCCCGGCTCAGTAGTGAATTTTAATCATCTACTCTGACATGTATCTTCCTTTGCTCTACTTCTGCCCTATTTCAAATAAACACAGCATCCTACTACTACACTGTGTCTCATATATTTAATGAGTTCTGTAATTTAAAGACTTGTGTTTACATTTTACAAATTTCTTAATTTACAAATTGATAGTATTTATGGTATAATTCCAAATTTGATTTTTCTCTAATCAATATGCCATTGAGAAAGGTACATATGAAAATCTATGGATCTAATAATGCATTATTTGAATGTCTATTATATTTTCTCATATGAAGATTGTATTTTTCTTTTCTTTTTTTTTCTTTTTTTGGTACTAGGGATCGAACTCAGGACCTTGCGCTTGCAAGGTAGGCAGTGGAACCTCTGAGCTAAATCCCCGGCCCTCTATTTTTATTTTCTAGGGCCTACTATTTAGGACTTATCTTTTAAAATGAGGCTGAGGAATATCACCTGTCAAATATTCATAAATAATTAAGCATAATTGTCACACACACACACGCACACCAAATACATGAAAAAACACAAGGCCCTAACATCAGAAACAAACCATGTGATGAAATACAAGCTAATTCGTTAAGTATACTCATGCTATGTATGAGAACAATCTTGATTTCTTTTTTATGTGCATTTCAGTGAAATGACATTAAATAATGCATAATTCTAAAAAGTAAAATAAATTTTGAAAGAAACTTAGCTTTTAGTAAATCTCCATAATTTCTTCTGCAGAAGCAGTTGCTTCTTTCTTTTGCTTCAATTATAATATTGTTCATTTATTATCCCATATGCTTTGAGTATTTTGGCATAATTGTTACAATAATGTAATAGCTATTGACTATATTTTATTGATACAGTTGTTAATGTAGCCAATTCTTATTTGTGCAAAATAAGAAAATATTGATTGTATAATATTTAAACATGTGAGAGCTTCACTTCCTGGTATTGAATATTCCTAAAATAATTAAACATATGCCTTTATCTTTTACATAAATTGAAAAAGGAATCATATGATATATTCATATTTTAATAACTTTCATTTTCTTGAAAATTTAGTTGGACACGTAACAGAATACATATCACTTTGATATTAATTTTAAAATTCAAAGGTAAATTAAGAAAGAAAATATAATTAATGAGATTTTTGGAAGTATAATTATTATTTAGGTTTTTTTATTCATAGTAATATTGAGAACTTCATTTTGATCTATATACACTGATTCAAGAGTGTTAAGACTTGTAAGTAAGTGTATAACCTTAAGATACTGGTTTGGATACTACTGGTTTAGTGGGAAGTATATGGAAGGAAAAGAACATTTTCCTATCTGCAAAATTCTTATAATCTTCAGAGAAATGAAAGCTAATAAATATTGCGAATAAATAGCGAATATTGAAAGTTTCTGTTGATGAACATTCTGTTAGGTAAAACAGCACCACTGTATTGACTAGAAAGATGTTTTTAAACAATAATGTTTTTATATATCATTCTATAGAAGAAATAGATATTTTAACAGATATCATAGTATGAAAAATTAAGAGGTATTATTTACTTATTATTCGTATTGCTCATGTCATAATTTGAATGAAACAACATAAACCTGTCAAACTATGTAAGTAGCTAATAGTGGTCACTATTTTTTGTATGTATATTTTGTATAATTATTCATATGGTTTGTCTTAACTGACCATTCAATTGTATCATTCAGTACTTCCATTTGTTTTTAGTGACTAATACTGGAATTTTCATTTAAAAATTTAATTACTATTATTTCCTGGATTGCTGTAAATTACATTTTCTAGATCTTAGACATAACAATAAAATACAGAAATCATTTTAAAGTTAGCTGAAAACTGGTAGCAAGGGTCAATACCAGGCTACTCAGGTACACCACTTAGATCGAGGCTTGATCCGCAAGGAAAGTCCTACCACTCCTCAAGAAAGTGAAAAAGTATGACAGATAGAAGTAATACATTACCAGCCCGGGGGGCTCCTCAACACCCGAGGACAACTGGGGGAGTCTTGAGAGGGCAGTTGGTCAAAGTCCGCTAGGCAGAAGTCCTGCATGCGGTCCTAATACACCACCAGTGGGGGTAGCACCTCTCCTAGACACCGGAAAACAACTGGGGAAATCCCAAGACAGCGGTTGTTTGGGGTCTCACTGGGCAGAATTCCTGCCTGCAGTTCTAATAGCCTCCCTAAGTCCGCTTTTTCCCTGCTAGTTTATATCATGTTATACAAAGGTGGCTTCGTGCCAATAAGGCGTGTGTGTCTTAGAAGGAGTCTGCTCTGGGATCTGACCAGGAGACGGGGCAGAGTCTTTGTAGCAAATATTTCAGATTAAGAGGTATATTCCTTCAAGAGCATACTTTCGGAGGGTAGCCAGTCCTCCTACAGCCCGGCTCATACTGAGGTCACATTTTAGCCACATGAATCTGAATAATTCTTTCTATGCTCCCTTCAAAAATAAGTGTTTTGGTTTAGATCCAATTTCCCTAAATTCTCATGTTTTCAGAGGTAGAGCTTTTGGAAAGTGTTTGGGTCATAAGGGCCTGATACTCATCTGTGCGTTAATCTATTGATGAGTTCATAATGGAATGTGCTTTTAGGAAGTGCAGCCCTGTTGCTGTAGACTTATGACTGAGACCCATGACCTAGAAGGGTGTGTTCTTATTTTCAACACCTTCCTCTGGTCTTTCTGCTTTCTGCCTGTGATGGGTAGAGCAGCTTCCTCCACGTGCCCTTTCACAGTGCTACTTCTGCCTTGGAGCCAGTCAACCATGGACTATACTTCTGAATCTGTAAGCCAAAATAATCTTTACTTCCTTTAATTTATGGAACTGAAGTTACTATTTATGAAAAATTTTCATGTTTCTGAGATAACATCCTTTTTATATTTTTAAAGCTATATCGACTAGTGTGGTACCCATTAAAACTAGACAGATTCAGCATATTAGAAATGTGTCACATCTTAACTAATGCATATTTTAAATGTAAATTACAAATAGAAATTCCCATGATTGCATGTAAAATGTTAAAAATATGAATAGCTCTATTGATTACATATTAAAATAATATTTTTCTTAATATTTAAATAAAACTTAATATTAGATTAATTTAATTTTATTTTGCATTGCTTTTATTAATGCTACTACTAGGAATTCTGAACTGCAGACATGAGTCATATTCTACTGCATAGTGCAGTAGAATAGTAGTAACAGTTATTTATGAATCAGTTTGTGTGAGTTCTTATCTTGCATTTTGCTCTCAATATATGTAAATATTCAGGACTCTGAGTTGTCTTTTGAAATGTGTAGCAAAGCCTGCAATAGGGTAAAAACAGATGTTCTTTGCTTTCATGAAAGCAAAAAACAAAACAAAACAAAAAACCTCAGTGTCAAACACTATAATAGTTTAAGTTCTTAACATACACAAAGGCAGGCCCTTATGTAGATTTATAAAATCAGGGAAGTAAGAATGGTCAATAAGGGTCTTGTGAAATTATTCATAATAAAAGGAAGATCAAAGTCTGCGAAATCACCTCCAAACCACCAAATAGTAATATAATTCCTAAAGAGAGACTAGACAAATAAGGTTTTTTGAGTAGAAATGAAATCGTAAGAAGCTCAGATGTAAAAGAAGTATTGAAAATAGTATTGAAAATACTTGCTTATACACTGTGTAGTAAAAGCCCACTGTCGCAAACATTATGCCATTGGAAATGAGAATTGTATCTACTTTTACAGATATTACAAATAACCAAAGCTTCACGGTATTAGGCATCACTAAGCATTGTAATTACACAAAAACTCTTCATTTACAACTATTCACCAAGAAATTTTAGCTTATTTTCTAGTGTCTATGGATAAGAATGTATAGCTGTAATTCCTCAGTCACTAAATAATGCTTGAATCATGTCTTTCCTATTTAATGGATTTTAATTATTAGTTGATCTATTTGCCTCATATGTACTTTATAAGAGAAAACTAGTTTACTTGAGGGCATTTAATTCTGAGGCCCTTATAAATAGAAATATAGCAATTGAAGTTTAGTCATACAGACCAAAACGTGTGAAAATAGGCCTAGGATGCTGAGGAATGCCCATGAGTGGTATCCTCCAAGGATAAGCTGAATGTTTTTTCTTATTTTTTATTTTATAGATTTTTTTATAGATTCTCTTATTTTATATTTTATAGATTTTTACTTGTTATTAGAGCAATATCTCTATTAAAATATTCTTGTGATAGTCGATGCAATGGATGCAATTGTGTATATGTGTATTTGTGAATCTATTTTAAGAAGAGGGAGAAATATTTTATATCATTTACTTTTCTATAGTATTGTTTTTAAAAGTCATAGAAGAACCATGTATGGCATCCTACGTTTAGATAGGACAAAATCGTGTCTTGGGTATCACTCATTCTCATTGGAGATAAGGATATATTTTTGAGACACTGGTATGTTGAAAAGAAAACACATTATTAATATTTATCTAATTTGCATAACTTACCTAGCAATAAAAATTCCCAATCTTCCTATCTTATTGCTAGGGCCAAAGAATAAAGAGATGATAAATGAAAGGAGATAAATTCTTGTCATTGATAAAATTCTAGCAGCAAAGAATTTGTTATTTTCAGAACTACGACAGAGTAAATACAGAGTAAACTGCGTTTCTTTCACAGTGACTCCACATCTGTGTGATGATGGTATTTCCAAAGAGCTTCCAAGACCTCATACATCAGCTTGCATAAACATGAGCAGCTACTGACACCCTGTAGATGGAAATGTTGTCTCAGGTTTCTACAGGAGGAACAGAGTGTCTGAAGTGCAGTAACATTTTAGGATACTTGTGGAGAACATCTTCGAAGAGAAAAGTCAAACAATGAAAACTCAGAAGTGAAGGATCTTGGAGGGAGGAACAATGCAACCCCAAAGGAATATACACTAAGTTACATTTAAATTCCTTATTTATGTGAAGAAATTCAGGAAAAAAAGACCTTTTACTATCCACATCTTCAATTATCACATCATATTGAACTCCAGAATCTACCAGTATTTGAACGTAACTTAGAAATATTTTCTCAAGATGATAACTATAGTTGATAAATTTGGAGTAATGGTTGTAACATTTTTGTTGATTTAAGAGAGTTTTATATGCGTTTAACCTATACTATTAAATTTCACATTATCATTCTCCCCTTTCTCTGCCCTCCCATTTATCCACTTCCCTGTTTCCAGAAATCTACCTCCAGGTTTCCTGTCCTCTCTCTGTTTTATTTTCTAATTTATGTATTAAGATCTCTCATGTAGGAGAAAATATATAAAATTAAACTTTCTGAGACTGGCTAATTTCACTTAACAGGATGGTTTTTAATTCCATTTACTTTCCCCAAAATAACATAATTTTGTCCTTTTTACGGCTGAGTAATACTTCAGTGTAATTTTCTTTATCTGTTTATCTGTTGAAAAGCATTTAGGCTGTTTACACAACTTAGCTATTGTGAATTGTGCTCCTGTAAACATGGTTATGCATGTATCAGTATAGTATCCAATCTCTAATTCTTTCAGGAAATGCCCAGGAGAGGCAGAGTTGGGTGAAATTGTATTTCTATGTCCAGACTTTCGATGAAATGCCATACTAATTTCCATAATGGTTGCACTAATTTATACTCACACCAACAAGGTAAGAGGTTCCTTTTACACCATATCCCCACTGTCATTTTTTATTTATTTTTAAATTCTTGAAAATAGGTATTATGTCTGGAGTGAAACGGAATCTCAGTGTAGTTTTAATTTGCATTTTTCTCATTTTTGGAGATGTTGAACATTCCTTATTTCCAGTTACAAGAAAATGTAAATGAAAGCTAATGAAGTGCCATTTCTAAAGGATGTATTGTCATATTGTAGCACCCTATGTTTCCCCTTTGTTATTACTGCCTATGTTGAATTACTTATTTAATACACATTAAAAACTCCTAGGGTCCATGAGGATAGAAATATACGTTTGGTCTTATTTCTGAATTATCAGTGTCTGGTTCAATTAAAAATTAATAATTCACATAGCACTTTACAGACTGTGAGGATGTCGTTTTTATTTTAATATGACTGCAAGGCAATTTGCTTTGTAAATGTGTCATATTCTTTGTGAAGCTATCCTTCAATTTCAATTAGAATTTATCTCCTTCCTCTCACCATATGAATTTGATAGATTTATCTTTGTGAATATTCTTCCTTGAATTATCAAAGACTTCAGGTATGTTTTATTGCAATGTCAAGATACACAGAGAATAGGAAAAGTAATATGAATAATAGGGTTGCATAGTGATGGTTGTGATGTCAAACCATATAAATATATATATATATATAATATATGTATATATATGTAGAATATATGTGTGTGTGTATATATATATATTGTATATCCCAGTGTCTACTTTGCTATAATTGCTATAATTAAGTGATCCTGTTGAAGAACTCACACTCAACCCAGTCAGGATAAGTCTATTTCATCTCACCTAACATTGTACAAGTTTCTTAAACTAACTATCAGTATTTTGCTTCATAGAAAATTGTATCAGCATGTATACTGTCAGAATACCTTATTTTGCATAGTATGTGTTATATTGATTTTATTAAAGCATGTAGCATAAATAATGTGATAATATTTAAGGGAAAGTGAATATTTATTTTTTGTTCAGCTTATCATTACTTATTTGTATAAGGTATTGGCCTAGAGATGTAATGTAAGAATCAGAATGTCTTACAACACTTAAACATTAGAGAAATGTATGTACTAATGTACATTCCAAATATGTATTCAGTGAAAATTACTTCAGCATTCACTTTTATTTTAAAATACTGTAACATAAAACAATTATAATGCAAGATAGTTTTATTTGTGTAAACTCAAGTAACCAGTTCAAATACCACAATTTAACATAACTTGAGAGATATTTTAATTCTAGAGCTGATTTTTAAATTTATTATTATTATTGTTATTATTATTATTATTATTTTGACAGGGCTGGGAATACCAGCTAGTGTCTTGCACATTCTGGGCAGGTCCTTTAACCCTGAGGGACAAGCACAGCCATCTATAACTCATGAATAAAATATAGGTGAACTGTTTAAAAGCATGTATAATTTCTTATTATTTCTTTCATTTTCTAATGCTAAGCACTGTGTTTGTAATTTATGAGTATGTCAAGGGATATATAATGTATTAGTCAATAAAAGTAATAACTGACAGTAACAGGTTTTCTAAATACAACTCATGTAGATTATTAAAAATATCTTTAAACATAAATTTTAGAGCACTATTAGCAATAAATCAGTACAGGTAAAGCTAACCAGTTTCTCCTACAAATGTGTGACTGAAGCCTTCCCATAAGAGTTTAGGAGTGTTTTCCATTTTTGAATCTGATGTATAACTTAATCCTTTTTTGCACTAATTCTATATTTGACCTCTTTTATATAAGCCTCAATATTTCCTTTGTCAGATTAAAAAAAAAAAAAACAATGGTAGATGAGAGTATTCCCAAATAATACATATTTTTTCTGAATTTCACAATGTAAAGCTCAAGTATCCAATTCTAATCATCAAATTACATAGATCACATATCACATATTTCTTTGTCTATTTTGTTAAATTATATGCTCACATATCTGTGCTGCACTAGGGGCTCTTCATTAGAAAATTCATTGCAATGGAAGCATGGTCTCTCCTATGATTCTGAAAATAAAACCACTTTCAGAACCACTAGACTTCCACCTCTGCAGCTGACACCCCTGCTGCCGCCTGGATCCTTACATGGCTCTGCAGGCTCTCTTGATGCCTGGTCATGGGTCTCAGGTGGTGCTGGTTAAGATCCTTGGTCCCTCTGACTCATAGAAAAAAATAAATCATTATCTATTTGCACTTCAAACCTCTCATTTAACAGAGCAACTGTCAAAAAATGTCCTTTAAAGTTATACAAAATACCATAATGTCACAATTCTTTGTACAAACAATATGAACAAAATAAAGACTGCATTATTGTTCAGTTGAGAAAAATGCCCCCATATGTATGTGCTTCTATAATAATTTATTGCTAACATTCTCTTTGTGCATGCCTGTGTTTATAAAAGAGATAGAAATAGAGAAGGAAAAAAGAAACAGAGACAGAAAAACAGAGAGAGAATGAAAAATGATGAGCTTAATTCCAAAACAAACAAAAAGTTAACAGACATGTTGAAAGTAAGATAAAATATCTTAAATGGCATTATTTCTGGAACATTTTGTGATTTATGGAGACACTGGGACAGAACATTTAAAATCATAACTGCAATGGCAGACCAGATTGTAAATTGTTCATGTAAATCACTTGGAAAGATTGGCCTTTTAAAGGCCTGCCATTCCATCAGTAAGTATGTGCAGAGCCCAGAGAGCACCTGTGTGTACCAGACCAGCACTGCTGCAGGCCTATCCCAGCCAGGGCTCCACCCCAACACCAAAGGCTCCTGCACACCCTCCCAAGCCAAAAGCCCACCCAGAAAAGAGCTGCAAAGTCACACAAGCTTCAGCAAGAGGCCCACCATATCTTACCATGGGCCACAGACAAAGACATCCCTGGAAAAGAGCTACACAGGCACACAAGCAATATACAGAGCCTTGCCCTGATATCATTGATAAGTGCTTGGAGACCCTAGCCAAAAACTGCCCAGATAGCAGGAACTGGTGTGCACAGCCCCCAACCAAAGGCCTCCTAGAAAACAGCAACATAGCACCTGAGAAACTTCATGAATACCAAACCAGCTCTCCAAAACAATTTAAACAATATCCTAGGAAAAGGCAATGAGGATCACAAACCCAGGAAGCCCAGCAGAATGAATCCATCCAGCACAACAAGAAATTAAACACAAAGGGGGAGAATCCAACTCAAAGAAAATGTGATGACAGGGATAAGTCAATA
>NW_004624755.1:2768838-2785262 GCF_000247695.1 Heterocephalus glaber | reverse complement strand
GGAAAACGATAAGAATCAAGATACTCATGTAAAGGTACAAGATCCCAATGATGAATGTAACTGTATTTTACACCTAAAATGTACCAATAAACTCAATGGGAAAAAAAAGAGAGAACTATAGGCCAATCTCACTAATGAACATAGGTGCAAATATCCTTAATAAGATACTGGCAAATAGAATGCAGAAGATCATCAAGAAAATCATGCACCCTGACTAAGGGGGATTCATCGCAGGGATCCAGGGTTGATTCAACATATGCAAATCAATAAATGTAATACACTATATCAATAGAGCCAAGGACAAAAAACATTTGATCATCTCAAAAGATGGAGAAAAAGTTTTTGACAAAATCCAACATGCTTTTATTGTAAAAACTTTCTCAAAAATAGGAGTATACAGTTCCTCCCTCAATCTGATAAAAGCCATCTATGAAAAACCAACAGCCAATACCATACTAAATGGTCAAAAACTGAAATCCTTCATTCTAAAATTAGGAAGAAGACAAGGACGTCCACTATCACCCCTCCTGTTCATTATAGTTTGGGAAACATTAGCCACAGCAATTAGATAAGAGAAAGAAATACAAATGGTCATTATTTAGAGATGACATGATACTCTCTATAGGAGACCCCAAGAACTCCCCCAAAAGTCTTCTAGACTTAATAACCAAATTCAGAAAAGTAGCTGGATACAAGGTCAACACTCAAAAATCAATAGTTTTCCTCTACAAAAACAAAAACTCACTGAGAGAAAAATGGGACAAACAATTTGTTTCACAATAGCATCCAAAAAATTAACCTAACAAAAGAAATCAAAGACCTCTACTGTGAAACCTATAACATTCTGAAAAAAAGAGATTGAAGATGATATCAGAAAATGGAAAGATATCCCTTGCTCCTGGGGAGGAAGAATCAAAATAGTGAATATGGCCATACTTACCAAACTGCTGTATAGATTCAATACAATGCCAATTGAAATCCCAGCAGCATATTTCACAGACCTGGCAAAAACAATCCAAAACTTCATTTGGAACAAGAAGAGACCTAGAATAGTAAAAGGAATTCTAGGCAACAAAGATAAGGTAGGGGGTATCACAATCCCCAACTTGAAACTATACTAGAAAGTTACTCTGATAAAAACAGCATGGTACTGGCAAAGAAATAGACCTGAGGACCAGTGGAACAGATTAGAAGATACAGAGACATCTCCAGACACACTCAGGCACCTCATCTTCCACAAAAGAGCCAAACACTCACTGGAGAATAGATAACCTGCTTCATAAATGGTGCTGGAATAACTGGGTTTCGCCTTTCAAAGATTAAAACTAGACCTATATCTCTCACCATGCACTAAACTAGAAATCAAAATGGAAGAAAAATCTATATATTAAAAGAGACACAGTAAACTGGCTGGAACAGAGGTTAGGTAGAACTCTTAAAGACATTGGTGTAGGAAAATATTTTATCAGCAAAACCACAGTTGTCTGCAAACTAGCACAAACAATCAACAAGTGGGATCTCTTCTTATTAAAAAGCTTCTGCACAGCAAGAGAAACCACCAATAGTGTCAAGAGACAACCCACAATGTGGGAAAAAATTTTCACCTGCTGTCCCTCAGACAAAGGTCTACTAATATGGAGTCTATAAAGAACTTAAAAAAATCAGACCTCCCAAATTTAAAGACCGAATCCATAAATGGGCTTCGGAAATGAAAAGACATTTCTCAGACCAAGAAGTAGAAAAGCAAATAAACATATAAAAAATGTTCACCATCACTGTTCATTCAAGAGATGCAAATGTAAACAACACTGAGATTCCACCTCACCCCTAAAAGAATGTCTGCTATCATGAAATCAACCAATAACAAATGCTGGTGGGCTGTGGGGAAAGAGGAACCTTGTTAAGCTGCTGGTGGGAGTGTAGACTGGTGCAACAGCTGTAAAAATCAGTATAGAGTTACCTCAAAGAACTAGGTTTGGAAGTCCCACTTGACCAAGCTATTCCCCTGCTGGGTATCTTTCCCAAAGAATTAAAAGTATCATACCACAGTGATATATGTGCACCCATGTTCATAGCAGCACAATTCATGATAGCTAAAACTTGGAAGCAACCCAATTGCCCATCAACTGGAGACTGGATGAAGAAAATGTGTTTTTTAATAAAACGGAGTATTACTCAGCCATAAAGAAGGAGAAACTAGAGACATTTATAGCTAAATAGATGCACATTGAGGTGATATTCTTCAGTGAAATAAATAGGACACACATGTAAATACTGAATAGTTTCTCTAATTTGAGAAACTGGAAGTGTAAATAAGTTCTAAAAGGTATTACAGATGATGTGAAATAGGAGAAAGTGTTGCAAAGGGGAAGGGGAAGGGAAAGGGGTAGGGGAAATGAAAGAAGGGAATGGAATTAATATGAGAAAAAAATGGAAACAAAGTCTTTGTAGATAGGGAGGGATGGAGGGGTTGAAGGGAAGGCCGGGGAATGGGGAAAAAATAAGAACCAAGATGAATTATGTAAGATAGAAATTTCCAATTATGAATATCATTATATTGTATACCTTAAATGTACCAATAAAATTAATTTTAAAAAAACATTTGCCTTTGTGTTTACATAATTTTAATATAATTTATAATACTTGAAAATAAGTATATTCTTTCCCAAACATGTTAATATCCACAATCCTTGTGTCTTTTATTTTGACATTTACTGTGGCTTGAAAACATAAAACTAAATACTTTCTTGAAGAGTCAACAAACATTGATATTTATTTAACTAATTCATTTTATATTTTAGAATAGGCAAGATATCTGAAGCTCATTGTGACTAATTTAATTACTACAGCACTGTAGTGCTGTGTACAGTTCACAATGTGTTTTCTCAATTTACCTGTCCATTTTGGTTTTCATGACAAATGCAGAGGAAAAATAAAGTTTTATCTACTGTGATTTCAGGTTGTAACTATTTCTCTTTTTTACTCATCTTATTTTGATATGATGTACCTAAAATAGTTTACAATTCTACTATCAGACATTATAATATTTTCTCAAAGAAGGATAATTATTTTCATCATATTTACTATAAGTGAAACTATTATAAAACAGGAATTGTCAAACTATCATGCGTGCTAAATTCATTTTCAGAAGAGCCTGTCTTTCATAGTTGATCTTATGACACAAGTTCATTCCATTCTTTGTAAGAAGAACAATATTTGGTTACAATTTTATATAATCTTTATTAAATTTTAGTGAACTTCCCAAACATGTATTAAGGTGTATGTAAACACATGCAGAAATGTTTCTTTTCTAATTCTTTGCATTAAACAGAGATAATATATTATACACATTTTTTCTAAGGCTTGGTTTTTGCATTTAGCCTTCATCTTGTGAAATCTTCCCCATTAGCCCATAAGAGTTGCTGTTGCTTCCCTTTCACCTCCATGTTATCCCCTTTTAAGGATGTACCATAATTCATTTATCCATTTCCCTTTTGATGGATGTCTGCATTATTTCTCATTATATTAAAAAATTCCAAACAGTGATGCATTAAGAAAACTTCATGTACACCATTTGAAATATCTTCAATTATATATGTTGTGACATTTCCCAAATTTGAAGTATGATATGCAAGAATGTATTTTTATTTTAATGCTAATGGAAGAAATGTCCTCTATCTATATTCTCAGAATGCACAAACTCATTAATAATGGATGTATACACCTGTTAAAATAGACTTTGATCAAATGATTATCTGTTAATTTCCTTTCTTTTCCTTATCAAGAGAGGATGAAAATTTTTTCATATATTTGAGAGTTTCTATTAACTGCCTTTGACAACTTCTCCACTGAGTTATTTCTCAAACCAATTTATGGAAGCTGTTTTTATATTCAGAGGGTTACTGTTTTGCCTATGATATGGCTGTGAAATGTCTCTGTTTCTCAGCAGACCTCTAAATTTGTTTGTAGCATTTGTGTTATGCTATACCCAATTTTCCTTCAATTATAATTAGTTGAATATGTAAATGATTGCTTTTACATTTAGCTATGTTTAACAATTGTAGAAGAAATAGAATATTCTGAAATTTTAAGTAATAATTAATATTATTTATTATGATTTGTTTCCATGATTATAGAATTTAATTTTTGCAATGTTTGGAGCTTACATTAATGTGAGGTTAGGGTTAGCAATATAATGAACATTATTTTCAGAAAGTCAGCCAAGTTTTAAGAATCTCCAAAAGTGAACAATAATCTTTTTCTCACTAAAATAAGATGCTATTATTAGCATATTCTTAACATTTGTTTGTAATTGTATGTGTACTTTAGTCTTAATTTTTTATTTGTTGGTGCAGAGCAGTGTAAGATTTTTAATTATAAAACTTTTAAAATGCACTTTTCATGTGATACAGCAAATCACAATTCATTGCTTTTCTTTTTCAGAATTCTCTAGCTATCTTTGTAGTATATATTTTAAACCACTGACACTCTATTCACATTGTCATAATTATAAGTCTAGTTCTTATGATTGTGATGTGTTGAGCAAGTTCTTTCATTTCACAGTCTGAAAATACAACAGCATTATCCTACCTGGAAGAATTGTTATGTGAACATTTGGGAAGGAGAGAGTATAAAAAAATGAAAAGGGAATTAAGATGTGTTATATCATGTTCCAATTCCAAGGAATGTAAACGTTATGTACTGCACACATGTAATAATTGAAAAATTAAATTAAAAAAGAGAAGTAAAGATACCAAAAGACACAACTACAAATAGTGTCTTAGCAATTAGAGGAATCACTTTCTTTTTCCTCCATTTTTGCTGCCATTTATAAAGACTTCTTGCCAAATGCATGGTGCTATTCTGAGAGCAAAAATGACAAGTACATGCTTTTCATACACTTCCTGTGAAATATTTTAACTTTTAGCATTGTTTTTCTGTACACTTTATGAAGAGAGTAAAACTTTGCTAGGTTAAACAATTAGGTTACACTATGTTTGCAAGACACTTTAGATATTATTATATTTAGAGTTCAGTACTGTTGAAAAACTTGAGTTCTGAGTTTTTCTTCTTTTTTTAATCCTCATATGTTTTTATGATATATTTTTAATATTCCCCAATGGATTCTTCATTTTTTAATTTGTTAAACATATTTGGTACCTGCCATTACAGATAAGTTCTCCCTGAATGTAATAAGTCTTTAGTACACTCAAGTGGTAACATACCTGTAACACTTATTTTGTGCAAGTATTCCTTAAGAACTTCACATACATTAAATAATTCACTTACTCTGTGAAAAATAAACGTCACTATTTGTTTCAAAAGACTAAGCTGACTTAAAAATAAGTTAAATACATAAATACTAAGTGAAAACATGATTTTAACATAAAACATCTATAATTTGTATTTTTACTTAAAACATTGTACTTATAGAAGCAATATTTTTGTATAGAAAACTGCTGTCATTTGAATCTTAAATAATCTTTTCACTAATTTTGTTTTTTATGTGGAATCATTTTAGACTTACTGTATTTTTGTTGGTCACTCTTCTACAACTATCTTACAACTTTTTCTACAAATATCATTTTTCTTATTATATACAAAACATTTGTAAATTCCCATTATTTTATCATTACTCATCATTTTTGTTTATGCTCTCCTGTACTTATTCTTGGTTCTGTTTGTTTCAACTTTTATTTTTACTGACACGTTTCTTCTTACTTTTCTGATATTTTCTTTTCCATCTTTCTTATCTCATATTTATCCCTATTTTAACTTGAATTTAATGACCCTCCTCCCAAATTTAAAATTATTTGTTACTTACACTTAGAAGAATTATAAGGAAAAATTTATTCCAATTTTGCTTGTTCCACAAAATATTTTTCTGATTATAGTTAATCTTAAAAGTTATTAATATGTATGTATAGTATATATTAATATATGTTGCTGTGAAAGAAGAATGTGAAGAACTGATGAATGTGAGTAAGTGAGGTGGCTTTACTAAAAATTTATTTGACAAGTGAAAAGTGATAAGATTCAGGTTTGCTAATGCAGAGTACTCTAGGAAAAACATGAGGATCCAGTGGAGGAGTTAGTCCTAGAATACTAAGCAGGCAGGCACCCGATGGTAGGAAGGAAATGAGACCAGGAGCTTGAGGGACAAGCAAGGTTTTGGGCATTAGTATTGTTGCATAATAAATTTTATATTTTTTCTACATGAGGGTAAAAGGAAGTTTTATAGAGCATTTTCAACAAGTGGGTGCATCCTGGGTGAAGGTTAATTTAGAGGACCAGAAGAGTAGGAGTAGTTCCCACACTTACTGCTCCCACGGAACACCACTTTGCAGGGCACTTTGCTGATGGTTGTCTCCTGAAATAGATGATCATGCTGGTTTTATGACTGAGCACTTTCAGCCTAACATGATGCCAATCATTAGTGCTCAATGAATCTTGCTCAATGGATGCATTTGAATTCAGTCCTATTGACATTTCTAATTCTTATCTCTACCCAGTCACCAAGATTTAAATTTTGCTTAAGCTAAGACCTTCAATACTATGGAACTTAGCTTCTTACCTTGTTCATCCTATGGCCCTGGTTTCAGGGATGGGAAAAGATGGTTCAGTGACACATTATCGCTATATATTAGTTATAAAATATTAGGCAAACAACAGAAACCCTCAAACTTTTCTCTAATTATTACCATAGATGAATGAATAATAATGAGAAACACACGTGAAATTCTCAGCATCGTGTTTGAAAAATTGGAAGTATATAATAGATGATATATGTCAGTAGTTTGTAAATGGTGTGCTAGATATTGTGATTGCAAAGATGGAAAAATATAACCTTCAGTTTCTTCAATTTTAAATTGTAATTCAAACATTTACATGATAATATACATCAAGCATAAAGAAATATTCAATGTAATGTGTTATTATAAATTATTATCATTTTTCTCAGGAAGTGATTCCCCTATACTAAGTAATCATTATTCCTATAGCAGAATCCAACCCCTATTAATAATTCTCATTCATGTATTCATTCACTGCCTTATAGAAATTTATCAAGTACCCACCTATGCCAGGCTTTGTATGCAAACAGCAGAGAGAAAAACAAAATTGTGGACACTTGTGGATATTATGTTCTACTTTCCTGTGAGCTACAATATAAAATAAATAAGGAAATATATGATGTAAGGCCAGATAATGACAAATTTTGTAAGCCTGGTAATGAGAATGATCATAGCAATATGTAAGAAGAAAGCAAAAATGATAATTTTTCAGATACCTTCTCCTGCTCTGAATTAGATTTCTATTGTTTCTCTACAAATTACCTTAAACCTACTGGCTTATCCAACATGAGTTTTTCCTCTTTTTGTTAGATTTAGTGATCAGAAATCTGAATCAAGTCTTACCAATCTGATTAATTCTTTCAGTAATGTATCTTGCTAATAAAATGTTAACATAAATTTTATTTGTGTTGAAAAAAAATGTGTAAAGATAGGACATAAAATACCAAATGTATATTAGTTTACTGACACTAATGTAGAAGGTTCACTAGATTCTGTGATTGAAACAGAACCTGATTTTCAATGTAGCAAAAAAGCAATATTCATTACTAACCTGATCAACTTAGAATTATGATCACTGATTAAAGATTTTTCTATCTTGCTTGAGAAAATCTTTTTAACAGTATAAAACATATTTACCCCTTAACCCTCGTACTGAAAACTCCTCTAAATTTGTAAACCAAACCCTCCAGGTTTAATTTTGCACACAAATAAATTTCATCTCAGCAGAATCAGGGTCCAATGCTTAGTTTGAATATCATGCTCTTTTAGCATTTAACTGTGTCTATGTAGATCTTGCTGGAAACATCCATGCCTTTATAGTAATTTTGCTAAAATGTCAGTATGTAAATGCAATCTGTCAGTTTGGTGCCTAATATGTATTCAATCTATTGTTGAATTTAGAGTTCTCACTCCAGTCAAGAGATTTTGGAAAAAAATTCTAAATTCAATTTAATATGTATTTATTATCACCTATTTTTTATCTAGCACTACATTTTTCTTCTGTTGTTCAGTCCTGATATAACCTGAGCACATAAAAACAAATTGAATTCTAGAATAGTAAAATTTAGCCCTTGCATAGATTAATTTGGCATAGTTTAAAAATGTCCATTACTGCTCATGAGTTAGCATTCTGTTAGTGTAACATATCTGAGATAATTAACTAATGAAAAAAATTCATTTTAACCCCTAACGTTAGAGATTCTAGCCCATGATCCAGTGAGCCCACTGCATTTAAGCTTCTAGTGTGAGTGTCAGATGGCAATGGCAGACAGCACGTGCTAGAAAAAAAAATTCTCACATACCAGAGCAGGAATAAAAAAAGAACAAAAGAAGAGATCTAGATCCTGCAATCTCCTTCTAGGGTATTCCTCCCGTGACCTATAGCTATCACACTGGGCCCCATATTTAAATATTCTACCACCTTGCAATAGTGCCATGATGAGGACATTTAGTTCTAAACTGTAGCACTTACCCATTTATTTTTGACAAGTAGAGGAGGGCAGATATTCATGGATGTACTACATGCACACCCACAAAATGTATGAAGCATGGTGACTGGTTTTCTTTAGCAATTATTTTTATTACATGTTTTGTCACTTTAAAACACATTAATGAATCTAATTTATTGATGCTCATTATCTCATGTTTCTTGTTTTAATAACTTTAAATTGAAGGTTCTCAGAAACTTGGCCAATGCCCTTGTCAACCTGCTCATTAAAGAACATATGTAGTAGCAAATTTTACCATCATTGTCCACAAAACCATAAGGCACTTTGCAATGACATTTTATTTTACTGATTTTTTACTGTCATTTCACAGAACAAGTTTATTTTAAATTTAGCCCAAAGATCCTTTCATGTAATATGACTGAAATATAACTTGTAAAAAATCTCTAAATGAATGACAGAATAAGTAGAAATTAAATGAAGAGAGACTATGTGGAAATATAGAATTATATCTGAGAGAATTTTATTAAATATAAAAAATTCTGAGAAACAAAACTTCATGTCCAATCTTTCTAAATATCTAGAAATAAAAAATATTTAACATAAAATATATTATTTCCCATTCTGTATCAAGACAAAAAGAACATTTCATGTGATATATTAGCTTGCTATAATTATGTAGGAATTGTTCCTGGTGATAATCGTATGTATGCTTTTAAATGAAATCAATTAATGAGCACATATTGAAGACTGAACACATCTTAATAAAAGATTTTAAGAGAGACATTTTATCCATGTACATTTCCACTGCTGATCTACAATTCATTCTTCATACTAGTGAAATTCATGATCTCAGGTATAGTGTTTTATTCACTTTTAATTCAAATAAGTCACAATATTTATAAGAATTGAATGATAAGTTTAATATTAGACTTTGCATCTTAACCTAGGAAGCAACAATGGTTTACAATCATGGACACAAGAGATTGAAAGACCACCTTGTGTAAGAGTAACAACCAAGGAAGCCTTACAATTTTGCATCAGTTCACCTCCTGGAGGCAACTTCTGAGCTACAGCACAAATAGGAGAAGTGAGAAGAACTGTAGAGTTCATTGAATTACAGTCTGGTGAGCAGAAATGATCACATTTTGTGTTGAAAGGTGAGAAAGTGCCAGGGATCAGAAGAGTGTTCAAGTCTTAAACACTGACTTATCCGATATGAATGGAAAGTATTTTAACATGAGAAAAAATTCATCAACAAACTAAAGGTAAAACAACTCACTAACTTCACAAAAATTAGAATAAATTGTTCTTTTTATCAATCAGTTATGAAACACCGTGATAATACATGGAGCACTGTAGTATTCACAGAGGAATGTTGCCTTAACAGCAAGAACTAACCTCATGACTACAATCTGCCCTGAATCTACCTTATATCGCATCTAAAATTAAGCCATGAAAAGATGCCATTGTTTTTGCTCATTTAACTGCACAAAATAAAGTCCATTATTACATAAAGGAACACAACAAAATCCCAGCTGGTAACTTCTACTTGATAGTACTAGGGATTCAGTGAAACATGCCAACCGTGCAAGGAAAATATAACAAAAAACTTGGAGAAAAATTCAATCAATAGTAACAAACCAGAAATAATAAGAATGAAGAAATTGAAAGAATGTGAAATATTTGTACTAGGTATAGTGTTTTTGTTAATGAAGGTAGAAAGAGTAAGAGGAGAGTTTTGGAAGAGAAAATTAATCTTATTTGAAAATTCTGGAAAACAATACATTATTTTGAAGAAAATAGACTCAATAAAATTCACATCAAATTAGACACTGCAGAATAAAATTGCATTGAATTTAAAAGTAGAGAAAAATAAAATAAATACAGTATCAGTTTATTTTATATAATACAGAAGTTGGTTCTGTGCACAATTGTAGTTCCAAACAGAGTAAAATATAGCAAAAAATTTTGAAGGAAAAAAATTTAAAACCAATTCAAATAAAACTTTAACTCAAAACCCATAGCTTCAAAATCAATAAATCCTCAGGAAAATAAACTGAAAAAATCCATCAGCAAAATGACTATTTTAGTTGAGACTGTATAATAAATAAAGAGATAAATTTTTAAAATATTCCAAAAAAATTATATCTAAAAATTTCAGAGTGGAACAATATGAACAGGATAGGGGATTTCTCACCAGAAGCAATGAAATCTAAAATAATGGAATGACAATTCAAAATATAGAAAGAAAAATGATCAGTGTTAAATCTTTTAGTACAGGTTAGTATCTTTCAGTAGGTAAGCCAAAATAATGCATTTTCCATATAAGTGAAAGCTTAGAAAATTCATTGCCAACACAACTGCAGTATGGTAAATATTAAGCAAGGCTCTTTAGGCAGAGGAGAATGATACTAGATAGAAATTTGGAACTTCACCAAAGAATTAGGAGCTCTGGAAAAGGTAAACAGGTGTGTAAATGTGAGACTTAAAAGTTAGTTCTTAAAATTTTTCCTTTTGTTGGTGCTGGTGAAACAACCCAGGGCCTTGAGCACGCTAGGTAATCACTCAACCACTGAGTTACCCTCTAGATTTAAAATAAAGTTCTGGTACCTTTTAGAATTTGATTGATTGTACAGAGCAATGATAGCAATTATGTAGTGGATTTTAATAGAGTACTTAGGCATAGAATGTGTGACAGCAAAAACACAAGGAGTTCCAAAGGAGAACTTGAAGGGTATGGAAAGAAAATGCATCTGATATGTTAAATTTTTTTGTTGTTGTTGTTGTTGTTTTAGTGGTACTGGAGACTGGACACAGGGTCTTCATACTGAACACCTCAGTTTCCCTGAGTGCTAGATTTACAGGTATGTACCACCACACCTGCTTTGTTATAATTATCTTTGATTGAAATTAAAATAACATATGTGTTGTAAATACATGTTACCCACAAAACAAAACAAAAGAATCAGACTAGAAAGCTGAATGGTTCAAGAGCAAAATTAGAATCTAGGTGATATTGGTGATATTGTGGAGGATTTTATTTTAATCTTGAAAACTATCCATGGCCATATTCATTTTTTGGTACCTTCAATAGAACTCGGGTCCTTGAGCTTTCACAGCAGGCGGTGAAACCACTGAGCTCAATCCCCGAACCTGGCATATTTTTAAATGGTTAAGAATAACAGTTTTTCAGATTTTAATCCAAGGTCTCAAGTATTTACCTCTGACACACTTGCTTGTCTCCCTATTGCATTACTCCAAAACAAATTACCAAAATCTTAGCAATTTAAAACAACACCCATGAGTCATCTTACACTTTGTATAGGTCATACATCCAGGTTGGGTCCTCTATTTAGCATCTCAGAAGGATACATTCAAGGTATCCCATCCAGAGACTCTGAAGTACAATCTGATTTTCCAAGCTCATTCTGCTTATTGAGAGAATTAATTTCCTTGTGGCTTGTTTTAGTAATTCTTCTAGAATTCTATTGGAATACATGAGACTGGGTGATTTATGAACAAGACAGATTCATTTCTTAGTGTTGTGGAGGCTGGAGGTCATGGGGGGAGCATCCTGCAGAGGCCTTCTTGATGTATCATTCACTGGTAAAATGGGACAAAAAGGGCTAGAATGAAAAAGAGACACAATCTTGATTTCACAACAAACCCACTCTGGAAACAACACCAATCTATTCATAACGGCACTGCCAATCTCTTGTGCATCCTACCTCTCAGTACTGTTGACCTGGAGATTAAGTTTGTAACAGATGAACTTTGGGGGACAGATTCAAACAGTGGCACTGCTTTACCACTGAGGTTGCATTTTCTTGCTAGTAAACCTTGCTCATCTTTTATTTCCTAGATACCCCTGTAGTTCCTTTCCACATGGATTACTGATAGGTAAATAGATCATCAGGGCTAGCAAGAAAATCAATTTTTCTCTCTCTCTTTTTCTCCTTTCATCTCTCTCAAAACAATCTCTCTCTTCCTTCTTGCTCACCTTTTTCTTTATAATTAATTTGGTTTATTCAATATTTGTATTAGTTATTACTATTTTAATTGTTCATTTCTATGGGATAAGGAGCACTCCTAACTAGTCAAGCTTACCAGGATGACCACCCTTATAATTAACTCAATATTGACATAGTTAGAACCTTAATTATATCTGAAAATTTCTCTTATCCTCAGCCATATACTTAATTCTACCTTAGAATGGGGCTGATGTCCAATCATATTAACAGGTCCCACCCACACTAAGTGAGAGGGAATTGTATAGGAAGCATATGAAGAATGAATTATAATGTGTAGTGATTATACACTGGGGAATGCAAGGCTTTACATCCTTTTAGGATTTTACCTACAACCCAAAGTTGATGTTGGAAGTAAAAGTGTGAAGAGAGGTTAAGGAAGCTTAAAGGCATATTTTTCTTCAGGAAAAATAAATTGTTCTAGAATGAATGAAAAATGAACAAAATATGTATCTCTTTCAAAACATGTCAAAGTGTTTAAATTTTGTCCATGGTAAGAACTGTTGGATTTCATTGACGTTTCTAGATATTTTAACATAGTCAAATTTATTGTGAGGAAAAATAAAAATATAAATTACACAATGAATCAGGAAAAAAATATATACTAAATATCTAGAATTTGGAGCTAAACTTTAATTTGGTAAGCTTTTGGTTAGGGGTTAGGAAAAGGAGTTAATTAAGTATAATACTTTAAAGCAATAGAATTAATCACTAAACAATAAATCTCATGATTATATATTGAAAATAATTTTTGCTAAATTCTTATCTCTGAGAAAAATGCAGTACTGATTTTGTAATAACATCTGAAATAGACAGATAAGATAGATACTTCATTCTCTCCTTCAAGGGTTTGTTTAGAAGAAGTAGGATTTATATTTTACTCAAAAAAACATTAAATTTTTAAGTTACAAATTGCTTCCTACATAATAGGAAAGGGAAATTCAGAGATGAATTGTCACAAATACAGGTGAGAAGACCAAGTTATTTATCTAAACTCATCTTTGTGTCAGACAGAACAATGTGCTCTAAGAATTCCCAGAGAAATGTTAATTACAATATTATGTTAATTACAACAAATAAAAGAAGACTTATTCAGGGTGAAACAATTCATTCGGACTAAAAGTACAAGCTTAGAAAGTTCTATGTAACATTAAAAATAGGAAATTTCTACACTTGATCTTAGCCAAATGGCCGAGAAGCGATAAAAAACAGGAAATTTCTGTGTAAACTACTAATGTTTTTTGTAGCTGGAACATGCGTGAGGATCTACAGAAAAACCAACTGGACTTCATCACAGGGGGTTTTTAAAATCAATTTTAAAGTCTAGTACATTATTTTGTGGGAAAAAAAGACAGCTTGAAGGGGAAAAGTACATCATCGAACATCATGTTACAATCGATCTTTCTAAGAAAGGTATTAGAATCTTCCTCCTCATCCAATAAATATAGCTTCAATAATTTATAATATGGGACCATCAAAAACATTTGGATAAAAATAATAAGGTGAAAATATGGCTATTGCCAATTTATAAATATTTTACCATTTATTTTCAGTCATGGTCTGAAAAACTGATATTACACTATTATTTAAATTCCCCTATTCTTTTCATTTATTACTGTGTGAATATTTTTATGTTTTGAAGACCTGTTCTCACTAATTACCTGTGGTGTAACCAAATAATCATTCAATCAAATTTAGTTTTTTTTGCAGAATTTTTTCTCTTGGCAACCCTAGTAAATTGCCAAATCTGTTATTTTTTTATAATTTCCATAAAATATGTTTCATTTGAATAAATTTATGTGATCAAGGACAATTTCATAATTGCCAAACTTGCTTACTTTTAAAAAATATTTGCTTGTCTGTGTCTCTCCAGAAACTACAAATGGAAAAGCAAATATCATGATTTGAAAACATTTATCTTACTCTATAACTTTTGTATATTCATTCAATATCCAACATTTCTGATTTATTTTTGCTTCCTGGATATGATTTTACAATATTTTCTCTGTCTACTCATAGACCTTCCTCATGTTGTTGTTGTTGTTGTTGTTGTTGTTATTTGTTTCTTTGGTTTGGGTGCAGATTGTAATTATTCACTTTTGTTTCCATAAATACTGTTCTCAATGCTGCACATATTTATAACATGGATCATGTTCCATTGTATATCAGTAAACAGTCATTATACATTCTAATTGTTTTTGAGTTGATTCCAATGTCAATATTTTATAACCATATATAAATTCTTCATTTTATTACATTTAGAACTTACACACTGGTGTAGAGAGAAACCTTTTAATAAATACTCAAAGTAGCAAGTTAACAAAAATTTAGCTTATTTTAAACACATTCATCATGTGTTTGTAACTGTGGTGGTCTTTTAAAGTGTTACTTCTCGCAACTCTCCTTCTTTATACCATATTTTCATCTTCAAAAAATGTAGTCTCATATATTGTATTATATCCAGTTTTATGAAGAGATCATTGTTAATTGCAGCTGATTTGGCTGTGGAATATAATGGTGACTAATGCCAGTGTTAGGGAAATGTTTTTCTTCATGCAAATTTCATGCTAAAGTTTTCATTCAGCGCCAAAATAAAAAGAACCACAATTACTCTCAACTCTTGCAGTTTCTGTAGTTTAATGCATGTAAAATATTTCAGGAAGAAATGTTATGTAAAACTATTTATACATGAAAAATAAGAATATGAATAAGAAATTGAAGTACTCAGTTTGGTATTTTGGCTCTGGAAAATCATGAGAAAAACATGAATATACTGAGAAATTTAAATGCTACACTTTCCATTAAAAGTTGATACATCAAAGTAAGAGCAACATAAAAAATTTTCTAAAAAAAGTTATAGTTACATCCATGTACAGCGAGATAATTGTTGATTACTGGGAATTTTATGTTAATCATAATCTAATAATTTCTATTTAAATTTATACAATTTAACTTACACGATAAAATTTTGTTCAATGACAGCTGACTATTAAAGAGATTTTGGTTTCTCTGAGAGTAGCAAATGTTATATTTGCACACTTGCAAACAAGATTTTATTGATCTTTCATGAGTCAACTCCTAATGATGTTAATATAATTTTTCGTGCTTTATTTTCACTAAATATCATATCCAAGAATTCACACAATTTCAGTATATATTCAAAACTTCTTTATTTTAGCCAGAGATGACATTTTCAAATACTATCCTTATCCTTTACTAATATGACTAGTATTGATTTTGGTGATATTGTATTTTGTTTTATGATAGTTTATTCCAGACAAAATAGAGTTCTTTAAGTAATTATATATGATTACTTAGAGAATGAAAAACTAACACATGGCAAAGCTAGTCTTAAAAGCCTATAGTTACAATGTAATCCTTGCCATGCAGGGTCTGGGTCTTCAACAAATTGATTAGTTGTAGGTGTGCTGTACAAATAATGATGAGCCCACAAATTTCCACAATAAAATAATTTACACCCAACAATACTAATTAGGCATATATAGAAATTTAAAGAATGATATCCTTAGAAGAATTTACTTAGGTTTGTAATTGTATAACTTACTTAACATAATTTGCTTCTTGAAAATAGCAGCTACAGACATAATTAGATAGCAGTATTATGTTTTGGGGAAAATATGGTACCCGCCATAATTCTATATTACGTTCATTAAGAAAAAATAAGGGTCAATTAGCAATTGCAAAAATTTTTTGTAGACAAACTATATTTTTTGATTTTGTCCCGGCCCGCGGGTAAGTCAACGGAGACCCTAGAGGGGGAGCGAGGATGAGAGGGGACAGGGGACACGAGAGATGGAGACAAGACAGGTTTCTGATCAAGTCTCGTTTATTGCAGAAGCTGTTACAACATATAT
>NW_004624755.1:2736226-2746327 GCF_000247695.1 Heterocephalus glaber | reverse complement strand
GAATCTGTTCCACTGGTCCTCAGGTCTATTTCTTTGCCAGTACCATGCTTTTTTTATCACAGTAACTTTGTAGTATAGTTGCAGGTTGGGGATTGTGATACTCCTGCCATGTCTCTGTTACCTAGAATTGCTTTTGCTATTCTGGGTCTCTTCTTGTTCCAAATGAATTTTTGGATTGTTTTCTTAATGTACATGAAGTATGCTGCTGGGATCTCAATTGGAATTGCATTAAATCTATATAGAAGTTTTGGAAGTATGGCCATGTTCACTATATTAATCCTTGCTACCCAGGAGCAGGGGATGTCTGTCCATTTTCTGATATCATCTTCAATCTCTCTTTTCAGAGTGCCATAGTATTCAGAGAAGAGTTCTTTGATTTCTTTCATTGGGTTGATTCCTGGGTATTTCAGTTTAAGCAATCATTTGTTAATTGAAATTCCTCTTAGTGTAATTTTTAATTGTATTGAAATTTTTGTTAAAGTAGTTATCATCTTTGTTATTATAGAATTAGACTTCCTAAGTTTTTCCATCTGTAATATTTCCTTCATTTGTAACTTTATCAAATGTTGTATGAGTTTTCCTTGTTTAACACCTCCAGAGATTACTTGAGAAATGTATACTATATACTCCTTTGCAATTATGTTAAATGATTTGCTACAAGTTGTAACTCATACACTGATTTGGCAATAATTTATGTGATTATATTTGGGTATCTTAATCTAATTATTTTGCTTGTAAATTAAATAGTATTAGCTTTACTCAATTATCATTTGGAAGTAATCCATTGACTTACATGAAAATATTGTAAGTTGTGCTTTTTACATATCTACTTTATTCATTTGGATTTTTCTATCTACAAATAAAATTCAAATTTTTCTACATATATAAACATTGATAAATTATGAGGAAATTTATTGTAATATTATCTTGTTTCCAAATTTCACATTATACCCATCAAGTTAACTTCTCATGTTTTCTAACAGGTACATGTACTTATAAAAACTTCCCAATATTCTTCCTTCTCTTTGTGATTAAATGGAACCTAGTCCTTTAATTTCATAGACAATTGTAAGGAAGGTAAAGTAGCTCTCCTTAAAGTTCAGAAAATCTTAATCCAATTGTTAGGCTGTTTAATGTTTTGTGGTGGAGGTTCAAGGAGAAGGATGGAAAATGTAGATGGAGATTAATACATAGGGTAGACAGAAACTAGAGGTGGGGAAATGGGGAGAAATCTCAGGGACTAGTAGATAGGGAGAATATCCCATAGCAGAGGAAAATGATACTGCTTCCTAACACAATAGTAACTATGAAAGGGGCTCACTAAAAGTGAATATATTGTAAATATCAAAGGTCTTTCAATTCAAGATATCTACAGGATATATCTACCACCATTTCTCCCCTAAATCATGGACATTAAAGAAAAGATAGGTAAAATGTAGTAATGTATCACAATTTAGAACAAGAATTCTTGATGGAGTAGAGGTGTATCTAATCTATTAAAAGACAATGATAAGAAAAATTTAGGCTAAAATGTGTTGCAAATGATGGCCAATAAAGTAACATTATCCCCACAGAAAATGAACAGTATGAGTAACATTAAACATAAAGATGTTTACTTAAGGAAATAGCAGCTAATGCAACCAGTTAGGTGAAGCCCTTTGCGTCTATCCTGACTCTTTGGACAAATGGTGGCAATAACTGTCAATTAAAGGTCTGGAATTTTGAAAATTGCCAAAACCTCAGATTCCTGGAAAAAACTGGGAACAGTAGAGAGATGCTGAGCCTGGAATACTGTCTGTGTACATATATCAATCCATATACAATGTTTGAACTTTCCATTCCCTCAGTAGTGAGATAAATAATGTTTGCATATAATAGTCATCTATTTTCTGCCCTTGAATTGTCAATGAAAATTTCCTCCATTTTCATATGTGATTGCTAATATTTGTATTCTTGTTTGTTATTATTAATTTATATTATTAATTATATAATCCATCTATTAATCATTTTATAGTCTTTCAAAATATTTATTTTAATCTTTCATCCATACATTGATATTTATCCCGAAATCTTTCAAAAATGTTTTGAGGGGCTAGGGATTTAGCTCAGTGCTTTCACTGCCTGCTGCGCAAGCACAAAGACCCGAGTTTGATCCCTGGTACCAAAAAAAAAAAATGTTTTGAAAATATTTTCAAGCATTGTCTGTTAAAATTTTGTTTTCTTCTGTATGGCTATGGATTGTAGTGATTTTCCTATTTATTCTTAAATCTAAAGTAAATGTTCATTTAAAACAATAATAACTTTGTAGGATATATGGCTGTAACTCTTAGGATAATGGGGAAGAATTAGAAAACAAAATGTACACACATGTTAATAGAGTAGTACCTGTATCACCTTGGACCTATACTAGTGCTTTTCTCAATCCATTCCCTGGATAGCCAAGGTTGTGCTCATATGAAACTTTCTGGACTTCAGATGAAAACCAATCTGGATCTCTTTTAGGAATTTGAATTTGGACTATAGAAAATTAAAAATGTACTTGAGCTAGAATGCTATATACATTTTATTGTCATTTAACAAACTATTGCAAAATATACTAGCTTAAAAAAACACCAGTATCTATTTGCTCACAATCCTGTAGTTTAGCTGATCAGGAATCAGGGGATCTGGCACATTTCTGATCCATTTAGTATTGACTAGGTTCATCTATGGGTCTAGGATTGATTTTGGAAATCGAAGATAGTGCTATGCACATAGTATCTCCCTTTTCATATTTAAAATGACTGGGGAATCAGAGCCTTTCGTTGAAATCATCTTCATTCTACAATGGCTTTAGGCTTTACAATTTTTTCACATCCAGAGGCTTTGTCTCCATCTGTCCACTACAGCATAATGGTTAGAAATTCTTTCCATGGTAACTGAGGGCCTAATAAAAAGTAGAAACTGTAAAGCCCTTCAGAGCCAAAAATAGCATGTGCAGATCATCACTCATAAGTGGAGCATCCCATGTACAAAATTCCAAATTCCAAAATCTGAAACATTTTATCACTCATATAATGCCAGAAGAGAAAAATATGTATCAGACTATCCCAGTCAAAACACAGGCACACTAAAATATTGTGTAAAATTTCCTTCATGCTACATATATAAGGCATACACAAAACAGAAATGAAATTCACTTTTAGATCTGAGTTCTGTCTAACACAATAAACTTCAGTGCAATTAGTTGAGTAGTATCCTGTTTAATATCTCTTATTTTGTACACACATTTTGATTTTTGGCCTTTCATCAATGATCTGTTGACAATATGTTCAATTTTGCTTTCAATCTCACTGATAATAATATGTTAGGGAGAAACAGTTGTAAAGAATAATGTTCTTCCATCTTCCACATGTAAATTTAAATAATCACTTCACACAGTAAAATAAGAGAATAAAACCAATTAATTTATGTGTCATTTGTCACAATCGGATTGAGTCTATTTTCACTCTCCATCTTACAGTTATTTTTATCTTTCTTGCTCAATGTACATTGGCATTGCCCATATATTTATTTTAATTTGTTTAGCTAAATGTTTTCATATACAATGTACTTGAATAATTTAATTTTAATATTATTTCACAATTAACATTATATTTCCTACATTTTCAACCTATTCTTATTCAATTGCTCATCATCATTTGCTATCATTATTAAAATTAACAATGAATTAAACTTTTAACTTTCTTGTGTAAAACAAACACTTTTGCTTCAGACTTTATTCATGCTTGTTATGAAGATTTTTTTTGTTTAAAGCTGATAACCAACTTTTCCTATCTTCATGTTTCAATTTTCACTTTTTGTAGAGAAATAGGAAAAAGTTATCTATATATTTGTAGATTGAAGTTAATCACTGATTTTTCTCAACTCTAGCATTCCAAAAAGATATCTACATTTAACAATAGATTGCATAGCTTCTCAAGACAATAAAACTTGAAAGAATATTTACAATCACAATAATAAAATTCATCATCAGTACATTAGAAAACTGGTAGAGAAATCCTTCTACCAGCAAACCTTTAGAGGAAAAACCTTTTTACACACAATCAAACATAAAATTGTGGAAGATAGTTAACAATAATATCACTTCAATAGTTTTTGGCCTTCTAAAAATGAACTAGTGAATGAAAAGATTTTGCTGTCCCTGTCATTTCATTATGTAGCCTATAATTTAAACAAGGTGCATAATGAGACAAAATATTCTGTTCTTTCTCTGCAAAAAAATTTGTGCAACAGATAACGCCCTATATTATTTGATTGCTGGCATTGAACAAATAAGCATGCCAGTCTTGTACATTATTAAAATCATATGGTTCATTAACTATACCCTGAATCATAATGAATTACTCCAAACAGTTGATTTAGGATCTCTATCTATCTATCTATCTATCTATCTATTGATCTATCAATCTATCATATAAATATGCAACTTAGTTACTGTCTTTAAGCATGCATATTAATTAATTAATCTGTTTACTTATCTATTCAAAATAACTGGTCTCTATGCATCTCCTATACCTCCACATTTCATCTAAATTTTGTAGCAGCCGCTTTAGAACCATTCTCAAATTTGTTCACCAATTACAGCAAAGAACTTAATTCCATTTTGACTAGTAGTTTCAAAGTCTTTCTAAGTGAAACATTAGTAGTTTACAGTACCTCCTTTAATGCCTCACTTTCAGATTTGGAATTAGTTAATGAATTAAAGTGCTTTGTTTGGTGATGTACTGTATGAACCCTAATTTTAAGTCATGGGCAGAGATTTTCCTACAAAATCAAACTCTGTAGTCTTCTATATTTCCTTACAAGTGGGCTACAGCAAGACTAAAAATCTGTGTCATAGAACTTGGGTAAAAATTATAATAGGGTACTCAACACATTATATTTTTTTTCTACCATTTCTCTTTCAGTATAATTGGGATGAAATCTTCTCCAACTTTTTTTTTCTCTGCAGTATCATATCTACTAACTCATCTGAATTCAATACTAGAAAATCACTATTAATTTATGACAATAAATACTTAAAAACAAGTGTTTATGTCATTAAAAAAGAGTTAAAGGAAAACACGCAATGACTATTACAACATAATATTTTCATTTACATACAGCTTAGAAATTAAAATGTTAAAGTAATTAAATCCTCTATTTGCATGTTCTACCAACCATATATATATATATATATATATATATTTTTTTTTTTTTTTTTTTAAATCGGGGATCAAACTCAGGTCCTTGAGCTTGCAAGCCAGGTGGCAGAATCACTGAGCTAAATCCCTGGGCCAACAAAACTATATTTACCTATAGAAGCACATAGACAACAATCATGTAGATATACATGATGAAGATAAATAGATTATATATATGGGCAAAGAACTGAACAGATACAGTTGCACCAAATTCAAAATTGGGCAAATACTCATCCCCTCCCATTTTTTCTCTTTCCTTCCCATCCTTCATATATAAACATCCTCTCAATTTAAAGATCAACATTGAGCTAACATGTAAAAAACACATTAGAAATAGTTTAGATTAGCAAGTGTCCTGAAAAAAGAGTTTATATTAGTTTATTCTTGTTCAAAAAGTTTCCTAAATTTCTCTATTTCTTCCAATATTCCTTCTGTAATTTTAGTGGAATGTCTTTGCTAATATGCCTGTCATTCAAAAAGAAACTCATCTTGGGCTTGTGATGGATGCTTGTGGACAGATGCCATAGAAGCTGAAGCAGGAACAAGGCAACTAATTAGAGAAATTAGATCCTGTGTGCTGCTTGAATTTCAAAAAAGAATTCTTTCCTGCATGTAATTTAATTTAAAGAGACATGAGAGTAATTTATGTAGTTCTGCTCTCTGAAATACAATGGATATGTTCAATCATCCTTAAGCTTCCACCCTTTATCCAAGTTCTGTAAAAACCATATGAACTTGTCCACAACGTGTATAATTTGGAAGATCTTCCCAATGTGTTCTAAAGAGGAAAATGCACATACAAATTATAAATAAGTGTTCCTTGAACATAGAACTTAACAAAGACCCATGAGGTTTTTATACAGAATTCACGGACAAAACAACCTATGTAAATAAAAATCTAATAAAGCAGAAAAAATAATGAATCTTATTTTATTAGATTTTAATCTAAAATCAATTATTTTGTTGTCTTGCTGGAGATAGAAGTCCAAATGGTTCATATATTTTGGTTAAAAACTTTTACAATAAAATTCAGCTTCAGTTTAAATATATGAATTCTATATATGAATATGTAGATGAATTTTATTCATAGTCAATGCAATTATATTACTAAACTGTGCTCAAAAATGGAAACTTCCTATCAAATATTTCTATATTTAACTGAATTTTAGATCACTAAGAAAGCAAAATATGTTTCTCAGTATCCCATGTTCTTCTGGTTATTTTGATCTCACTGAATTTTAAAGGTCTACAGTGATTGGTCAGACAAAGTTGAGAATTAGTGTTATATATTTAACGAAAAAGTTTGAACTAATACAAAGAGCAAACTAAAAAGTAACTATTTCTCCTCTTGTTAAGTTTCTAGCACCAAATTTAAGACACTCTATCTTCAGCAATCTGATGTAGTTTGTGTGACATCAGAATAAATTACCACTGAAAAATTAAGCTCTAATTCATATAATGCTTTATTATAGTTCTAATTTCATAGTAATATGTGATGGCATTCCTCAGTCTTTAGATAAAGAAAACATGTTTATAAATTTTAAATGAAATGGGCATTGTCCACATTATCTTTTCTGATTCTCTCTTGCTCTTTACCATTATTGCTTCCCCCACACAGAAAATAAGAAAATTTCACATGCCTATCACTTTTGTGACATTTAATTACAAATCATGATCTATCAGAGTAAAATTTGATTATAGAAATATTATATTTATAGACATTTCGATCTCCAGCTGCTTGAGGTTAACTCATCATCCCTCCTACAAATCATATTGAACAAACTTGATTTATTTAATGTAGCTTTAAATCAGTTATCATTCTAATTCAATATATTTGTAATGGAACAGTCTCTTCACTTAAGAGCTTAAGTTTTGTTAGTATTTTAATACAAAACACTGCTTATAAAAATAAAAATTTTAAATTACAATTCAAATATTTGTATAGATTCTAATTTGACATTCTACCAACAAAATACCCAAGGGCAGATCCTAGAGAAGCATGTCTGTAAGTATATGTGTGTGTGTGTGTGTGTGTGTGTGTATGGGTGTGTGTATGTGTGTGTATGCATTGTATATAGGAATATTTCTTGAAATTTGTTTCTCAGGAATCTTGTAAGTTTTTGATATATCAATTTATCTCAAAATTCCGTATCTCAGACTAATACCTGTATGCATTTCGTACATCCTAAATTCCACCTTTTCTCCTAGAGTCCAAGAGGCTTTCATTTTTCAAACTTTATTACTACATGTTTACATTATATATGATTACACTCACTGTAGGAAGCTGGTACATGTACATAAAACATTTCAATTCTTTTTTCCCCTTTTCTTGACCCCTCTTTTATTTTTTCCTCATCAGATGCATTTATCTTTTAGACCTTATAAAGTTAATTATCATATATACAGATTGAAAGTCCGACTAATAGGCCAAAGAACATATAAAATATCTAAAATTGTTGTACTAAATCCAGGCAAACTCTTACATACACTGTCCTCTCCTCTCCTCTCCTCTCCTCTCCTCTCCTCCCTTCCCGCCCCCCCCATTTTTCCTGTTATCTGTCTGTTGCTATTTTGTATGGTAGGCCCTGAACTTACAAAACGCAAATTTTCACAAATTGATCTCACATTATAAACATTAGTAGATGCAAACAAATTGTGAAAGTAGCTCACGTGTCTGGTGGATATTATCACAGTTGCTCTGCACTTACTGTGCAGTGCAATGAGGTACAGTAATACAGTGCTTAGAGTCCAGGATGTACAGATGTGTGTCAAAAATGTATAAGACTCACTTTGTTGGACTTACAAATGAATCCAGCTTACTTTCTCCCAGAACAGAACTTATTAGTAACTTTGGGAATTACTGACAGAAAAAAAATATATGTATAATATATATTATATGTAATTTATACTATATGTATATATATATATATTTGTATTACATATACAGTTTTTCACATAAGAGAAACCATGCAATATGTAAGCTCTGTGTCTGAGTTATTTCACTTAATATTATGGTTTCCAATTTCTAGAGACTTTACCTGAAGCATATATCTTGGAAATTTCCTTTTCCTTATTTTTTTTATTCTATGATTTCTCTGTATTTAACTGAGAATTAATTTCCCTTCTATCCTGATTCTGCCACCTCATTTTATTTATTGTAGTTTTTCCACCCATGTAAGTCTTAACTGTGTCATCCCTTCATTACAATATTTTTGACACTAAATATGAAAGTATTTCTTGTATAACAATAACTACACTCATTTTAGTTCTCCAATCAACTATAAAGTTTATATCTATATCCCCATTAAAAGATGAATGTGTATATATATGTATGTATATATATATACATATATATGTATATATATATATATATACAGTGAAGCTAGAAAGTATAAATTTGATTTATTTATGGAAAGTGAATGCATTTTGAAACCATAATTCTCAGTGAAATAAATCAGGCAGATAATGTTAAACATAAGTTGGCCTCTCTTATATAGAGTACACAAAGAATATACCATTTAAAAAGTAAAATAATAGGTGATAGAAAACAAGAACATAGACTTTGTGGAGATGGGAAGGGGGTTGAGGATGAGGCTATGTGAGAGGGTCAGGATAGCAAGCAAAAGTGAAAAGGTGCAGGATTTAATAAGTACATGTCCCAATTTTCCAAGATGAATATATTTCATATGTATCATAAACATATACCAATAAAAAGAGAAAATTTGAAAATAAATATTCTAATAACAGAATTCTTACATAGTACTACTGTCATGGCTATTAGGACCAGGACTGCCATTGCTGAAATGCACACACACACACACACACACACACAGAGGCACATGCTTCAAGCAAATAATGTTACTCAGGATTCCTGAGATCAGTTCACCAGTCTGTTATTTAAGCTCTTTTCCTCAGTTAAACATCTTCATAGTATTCAAAATCTTGTACCAAATTCTCATTTTACAAAGCTTTTAGGGTTATTTCCTCAATTTTGTTTTAATGCACATGATTCTAATACAACACAACTGTAACTTCAAGACAGTACAGCTCATTATTATTGTTATTTATATTTTTTGATATTCACTTACTAAGTTGAGCTGTTTTCAAGAATCTTTTGTAAAATAAATTTTATTACATAACAAATGTTCTTAGTTATTTTAGATTGGCTTAAATTCTTTCAGCTACATATACATAATGAAAATATATAAATCATTAAGTTAATTTATAGGACATAAAGACAAATCAAACAAAATGAGAAAAACCTCAAACAACACAAGAAAGGCCAATAAAATAGAGGGAGAGTATTCAAAAAATTAATAAGTGAAAGAAAATGAAACCCCACACCATTTAGAAAAAAACAAGAAAATTGCCAAAATGTATTAATAATTAAAATGAATGATAATATACATAAGTATAAAAGTCATACAACAAAATAACCATTAGTTAAGAAATGATAACTAGGTATATACTGTTGGTAGAGAGTAGAAAAAACATGTGGATGCTAAGAAAATTCTACCAGAAAGGAATTTTGCTTATACAATTGTCAAAAGCAGGATTGTTACGTTAAATATAACATTAATGTATGAAAAGGTTAACTTCATTATAATAAAAGCATCAAATCAAAAAGAAAATATGATACCTATAAACATGCATGTACCCAACATTATATATTCAAATACTCAAGAAAAAACATTTAAGAAATATAAGAAATCATAAATATTCTATCATATAAGAGGACACTGAAAATATTACATGTATCTGATGGGGAAAGCATTAATAAGCTGAAGAGCATATAAAATATTTTTAAAATACAGAGGATAAATGAGGTATCATTGTCTAAGACATTACACAAAATAATTTTAGTGTATATAATATT
>NW_004624755.1:2724995-2735369 GCF_000247695.1 Heterocephalus glaber | reverse complement strand
CTTTTATAATTCAATATATAGACAATGATATATGTATGTATATATGTACATAGCCAGAATATATTACATAAATCTATTCATTTAGAAATATGTATATATATATGTGTGTGTATATAAACACATGTTTAAATACACAAATATATGCCTTCATCCTTTCACTAATAAGACAGAAGAAGCAACACACCAATTGAGGTCAGCATTTTTATTGCTTGATCTTAGTGTGGAATACCGTTTTCCAAAAACAAAACCAGTGCATAAGGCAGTAATTACTGATTCTAGGCCCGGTGCAGGACAGATGCAAGATGAATCAATGAAATTCTGTAGTGTTAAGTAGTAAGGAAGTGCTCAAAGGTAGCAGACAAAAACATCCTTAAGAAATGTCAGTGGGAATGGAAGCCAAAGGAAAGAGTATAATGAAGAAAGCTAGAATGAAGCAAGAAAAAAAAAAAACCAATATGGAATTGGATTATTTTACAAACTATAATGTTAATAATTGTAAATATGTACTGACCTAAAGTGGACTCAGTATATAAGTAAACCAAACAGATAAATCTTACATAAGGAAGAATTTAGAACCATAAATGTAGATTCTCTGCTTTCAAGAAGAGACAGCATAACTCTCATTTCTTTAAGTATGATCTTTTCCTAGTCATTTCCTTCCAAATGTATACAATGCAAAGGGGAAAAAAGAGTAACTGTGCAGTGGCGATCTCTGCTATTCTGTACCTCAACCAAGGAACTAATGTCAATAACAAGAGTAAGTCATGGCATTATATACACAGGATTTTACCTCCCTGGGCTTCCCCTCCAAATTCATAACCCTACATCTAAACATGAGGAAAACATCAGAAAAATTCCAGTAAATGAGTGTTTTATGAAAAGAACTGGTCAGTACTCCTAAAATTACCGAGGGCACTAAAAATAGTAAAAAACACCCTATGGCAAAAAATGACAGTGTGGTTTTGTGGAATGGATCCCAAAACAGAAGAAAAGGCTTTCCATATAAACTTTTAAAATATCAATGAATTGTGAGCTTCTCTTAATATGTAATTATAAATATATGTCCATTAATTGCAACCCATGATCAATAGTAATATGACACTGATATTGAAAATGTAGTAAATACAATATGAAAACCTCATTTCCCATGAATCTAAAATCATTGTAAAGAATAAATCTTCTCTGTTTACAGTTATCATAAGACATGCCTCATTTCTCTGAGCACCCACAAGCCGCTCTTGACTGCATCCTATATATACTCTAATAAATCCTTCTCATGTCTCTTTTATTGCAAATAAAAGATTTCTCTTTTCATTTTATTTTTAACATTTGCATAGTATTTCACAATTAAGAAGGAAACTGAAAAATCATGTAGCATTTTTCTTATATCTGAATTTAAGAGGATGCCTGAAGAGGGGTGACATAACTCAAAGTAACGAATGACAGATAGAAATGCAGTAAATTAATCTATCATAAGACTTCTAGATTAATCTTTTTTAAAAACACTGTGATTTAAAAATTCCCTCACCCCAGTAAACATATGGTTTCCAATTTCTTTTAAAATGGCATCTGCACTTCTATGTTTGGCTTTTTAAGTCTTGTCCTTTTTCAATTCCTATCTGAAACCTGTTTCTTTATGTCTTCATGACAGTCTCCTTCATGTCAAGCTGTCTCCTCATATTTCCACAAAATGAAAAACTAAGAGAGCAAAGTCTAAGAAGGAAAATTTGTTTGTTCTTTAAACTTTTAGCAGGAAAATTCATCCTTCTGGCATATTCTCCCCACTTTTTTACCTGTCGATATTGTGTCCTTTTTTAAAAGTCTAGCTCAAAATACAAATGCACAACTAATAATCAGCTTTTTCTGATCACAGTAGTTGGGAATAAAATTTCTTGCTATAGCAGACCCAACACTTCTATTCACTTTGTTATTGCCATCTCCTACTGCAGAAACCCATTAGTTTTATATTGTATCTCACATATATCACAGCTTTTTGTTATTGTCAGTCACCAAAAAAAAATAAAGAAAAGAATAAAGGATAGTACCTGTGAACTTCAGGTTATGAAGAATACAGGATAAGGTATTTGAGATGGAGTTAGCAGTAGACAAATATTCCAATTCGTGAAGAGTCATGTGGTCAGTGTTGGCAGAATTTTACTGGACAGAACTGATGAATTGGACAAATGTTAGAACTTTAAAGGCAAGAGCAAGGAGAGTGCTGGTTATCTTTGTACTGCATAGGTGAAACATAAGTCAAAAGATTCAGATTTTAGTGCCAATCTTTCATGCTCACAGGTATTAACTTGGAAATCTCACACTCACCACCACAATGGGAAAAAATGAATCCTAAAAGTACTATGAGATGTATATCACCTTCTGAAATATATAAATAAAATAAATAAAATTGAAAGTTCACACCCATTCAGGTTCTAAATTTTAACCTTTTTGTAACTCATTTTTCATTTTATATTATGTGGTTTTCACTCAAAGATAGACTTTACATGATGTCTGTGAGTTGTTTAAACAATCTACAACTAAAATGTGAATCTATTGGTGTTTTAATTTGAATTATGATATCTTCAAACATACGAAGAAAGGAAAGAGAATTATATAATTAATTTCCATTATTATATGATCTACATTCAAAACTTACAGTGTATTTGGCATTTGAAAGTTTTTTATTGTGGTAAAACACACATACTATAAAATTTAATATTTTAAACATTTCAAGAGTAAACTTACTTGGCAATAAATATATTCATATTGTTTTTCAGCCATTACCACTATCCATCTCCATATTTTTTTATCTTTTTAAACAAATTCTGCACCCATTAAAGAACACCTCCTTCTTTTCCCCGACCCTTGGCCTCAGGCAATCAACATTCTATTCCTGAAGTCTATGAATCTGATTCCAATTTGTGTAATCATGCAATATTTGCCTTCGTGTGTTTGGTTTGTTTCAAGAGGATTAATGCTTTCAAAGTTCATCCAAGTTGAAGGATGTACCGGAATATCATTCCTTTTCAGACAGACTATCTCAGTGTATGTAGATACCAAAATGTGTTTATCCATCCATCTGCCATTAGACATTTGACTTGTTTCCACATTTTGACTAAAAAGAATAATGCTGTTTTATGCACTATGCTATACAAATACCTATTTTATTCCTAATTTCCAATTTTCACACATATACAAAAGTGAAAGTGTTGGAAGATATGGTAATTCTATCTTTAATTCCGTGAGCAAGTGCCACATTGTTTTTTACAGCAGTGGTACATTTATATATTCCAACCAGTAATACATATGAATTTCAATATGTCCACATCTTTGCCAACATTTATCTTTTCTGTTTGTTTTTCTTTTTATCGTACCAAACCTAATGTTGTTGAAGTGAAAACTCCTAGTAATTTTAATTTGAATTTCTCTAATCATTCGTGATGCTGCTTATTTATATTTAGGTAAATGTCTATTTAAGTCTTTGTAACATTTTTAGGTTTTTGTTGTTGATGTTGCTGTTCTGTTGTTGATTTGTAAGAATTCATAACATATTCTGAATATCAATCTCTTATTACATAAATGACTTACAATTATTTTCTCCCATCACATGGTTGACAATTCAAATGGTGGCCTTTGAGGAAAAAAGAATTTCTAATTTTAGAGAAGTCCAAATTATCTTTTTTCTTGTTGCTGCCTGTGATGTCGGCATCATACCCAGAAAGCATTGCAAAATCATGATGTGCTTTCTTATGAGTTTTATTTATTAAATTATTTTGCTTTTCTTTAATCCATAGTATTTGTTTCATTATTATTACTATATAAAATTTGTGTTTTCTACTTCATTATACTCTCTATGAATATCCAAGTTTCCCAACACCATCAGTTAACAAGGCCTTTCTTCCTTGGATAGTTCTGAAAACCCACCCAAAAGTCATTGACCAAATATGTGGAGTGATTTCTAGGCTCATTGTTCTGCTCCATTGTTCTGTGACTGTCTTTATCCTACAACCACACTGTTAGAATTTTTGTAAAGTAGTTGTGTAGTAAATTTTGAAACAGGGAAGCATGAGACCTCCAGTGTATTTTTTCTTTTTAAAGATTATTTGGGTATTTAATATACTATCAGATTCCATAGGAAGTTTACATTAGATTTTTCTATTTCTGCAAAATATGTGTTATGGATTCTGATACCAAGGCATTGCACTGAATGTGATCATTTTAGGTCGTGTTATACTCCCAGTGTTTATGTCCATCCAAAATCCATATGTTAAAAAATCTTACTCCCATTTTGATGACAGTAAGAGGTAAAGCTTTGGGGTTGTGTAGGTAAACAGTGTAGAACACTCATGAGTATGATAAGTACCGTTAATACTGTGACTACAAATAAATCTCTATCATATTTTCGACCATGTCAGGGTATGACCAGAAGATGGCAGTTTGCAGCCTTAAGGATGGTCCTCACCACTGAGTACCCAACCATGATGACACCCTCCTCTCAGATTTTCAGAAACATTAGAAATAAATTTCTATTGTTTATAAGTTAACTCCTCTGTGGTTCTTTGTTACAGTACTCAGAGCCAACAGAAGTATAATGACATGTTAACAATACTAAAGCTCCAGTCAATGAATAGTGCACTTATTTGTGTCTTTTAAAATTTCTTTCAGTAACATTTTATGGTTTTCAGTGTACAAGTAATTTATATTCCTTGTGAAATTTGCTAACTTTTTAAAAAACCTTTTTGATACTGTTTTGAATAAAATTGTTGAATTTTTTTTACTTGTTCATGTTTGCTGTACAGAAACAATACTACTTGTGTTGATTTGGTAAATTTACTACATTGACTAATTTCTGAATGTTGAACTATCTCTGAATTCCAAGAATAAATATGTTATTCATAATGTATAGCTTTTGAAATGATTTTTTACTCATTTTACTAATGCTTTGTATTTTGCTTGAATTAATAAGTGACATCGGTCTGTAGTTTTAGTCTTTTTTGTTTGCTTGTTTGTTTTGTTTTTGGCTTTGGTAACAGCTAGTGCTAATTCGTTGGATGAGTTAGGAAGTATTCTGCCCTTTTTAGTTTTATTGAAAAGTGTGAGATAGTTTTAGGCATGTATGCATGTTAAAATTTACCTATGAGGCCATTTGTTAGCATGTTTTATGTTGTTGGGATGTTTTGTTACTAAAGATGCTTATGGATTGGATTGTGATTTTCAAAATTTGCTCTACTACCTGATGTGACGTTATTTCTCAATAGTACCTTTTAGGAGGCAAAAATAACTAAGGTCATACGTTGAAACCCTAATGTGATCAGATTTGTGTGTTTGAAGGAAAATATTTCAGTCTCTCTACATAAAAAGAAAAAGCCAAGAAAGAAGGCAAAGATGAATCCCAGTCTCCAGAATTATTAGCAAATAAATATGTTTGTTTAATCCTCCATGTTTGTTATTATGTTCTATGTCATTATTAAATGACTAATTCAAAGATTTATTCTCTAAAAATAAAGTTCTCCTTTTATTTTATTTGCTCTATGATTCAGTCTTTTCAGGTTCAGTGTTTTTAGAAATTTATTACATCTAGGTTACCTAATTTATTGGCACACAGTTAGTCATAGTATAATCTTATAATCTGTTATTTTCCCAAACTGGTATTAATGTTTCCACTTTCATTTCAGAATTTATTTATTATTTTCTTCTTTTTTTAACAAGGCTAGGTAATGCTTTGTTGACTTGCTTAGTTTTTAGAATAGTTATTGGTTTCATCAATTTTGTGTATAGTTTTTCTATTTTATTTATTTTCTAATGATTGTAATTGCTTTACTTCTGCTGGCTTTGGGTCTAATTTGTTCTTATGTTTCTAGTTTGTTAAAATGTGAAATTTGATTTTTGACTGGAGAATTTATTCTTTTAATATAGCTACACAAAGTTATACATTTTTCTTGTAATGCAGCCTTTAAAGCATAAGAGAAATTTCCATATGCTGTGATTTCATTTTCATTTGTCTGAAGACATTTTTTAACTTTCCTTTGATTCACTGGTTATTTATAAGAAGTATAGTTGAAATTCCACATACTTATTTATTTTCCAATTACTTTTTGCTACCAGTTACTAATCCTACCTCACTGTAACCAGGAAAGTTATTTACATCATTTCAAATTTTGAAAGTTTATTAGGACACATTTTGTGCACTATTATATACTACAATCTGGCCTGGTAAAAGCTTTATGTGCACTTGAAAAAAATGTATATTTTATGTTTATTTATTTATTTATTTATTTATTTATTTATTTTTGAGACAGGATCTTGAGTTGTAGTCCAGGTTCCCCTTGAATTCACTATGTAGCCCAACCTGGCCTGGATCTCCAGGCTATGCTCTTGCCTCAGGCTCCCTGGTACTGGCACTATGGGCATGAGCCTCCATGCTGGGTTTAAATTTTATTTTTGAATAGAGTGTTCTCTGTATGTTTCTTATGATCACCTGGGCTTTATTATTCTACCAATCCTCTATTTCCATATTAAATTTCTATCTGGTTATTCTACTATTGAAAGTGAAATACTAACATTTTCTCCTATTATTATGGAGCTGTCTATTTCTCCCTTAAATTCTGAAAATATCTGTTCAGTATAATTAGGCTACGAAATTTGGTGCATTCATGTTTATAATTCCTATGTATTCTTAAATTTCCCTTTTCAGCAATATACAACACATTTCTGTGTCTTGTGTCAGTTTTTTTGCATTAAAGTATATTTTCTTTGTATTAATATAACTACATTTCCTCTTTTTTGGTTATTTGCATAAACTATCTTTTTCATCTTTTCACTTGTGAACTATCTACATCCTTAGATTAAAAGTGAATCTCCTATAATTAACATATACTGTAGTTGGGTCATGTTTTTCAATGCCAATGTCTATGCCTATTAATTGGATATTTAAAGCAATTTATTGATAAGAGAGAAATTATTGTGAAATTTTGTTATATCTCATAAATTTTGTCTCTTATTTCCTCATTTACAGACTTTGCTTGTATGTGTGTGTTGAGATATTTTGATTCCCTTTTCATTTTGTATATACTTCATAGATATTTTCTTTGCTGTTTCCATTGAGTTTCATGTACCAGTAAGTTACAACAATATATTTTGATTTGTAATAATATAAATTCAGTTGTGCTTTGTTCAAAAGATCTTGTTTCTCCATCAATTTTAGGAGATAGTTTTTCAGGTTATTTCACCCTGATTTGGAAGTTATTTTTTTCATAGGGCTTTTAACACTTTTTCTAAGTTCTCCTATTCTTTACGATTTTTGTTGAGAAGTCTGCTATAATTTTAGTGGATTTGCCTTTATAAATGATTTATAAATTACTCACTACTTTTCTTTATCACCCTTTAGGAGTTTGTTCTTGGGTTGGACTACTGGGATATTGAGTATGATGTATCATAGAGAGAGATTCTTTTCTAATCCTGGCTGTGGATATTCTATATGGTTCACTTTTCTTTATGCTAAATTATTTCCCTATATTTGGAAAGTTTTCTGCAATTTCTATGAAAAGTGATTTTATTTCATTTTTGGTTTTTTCTGATTATTCACTAATTTTAATTAATATTAGATTAGTCTTTTTAAGTCATCTATCAGCAACTTTTTATGTTTCATTTTTTATGTTCTCTTCTCTTGTTCTTTTCAAGGTCACTGATATGGGGCCCATTTTCTCCTTCTGACACTTTGTCATTCCATTGGTCAATTATGCTGACCATACTTTCAATAGAATTTTTTATCTCCTGGATTTCTGCTTGGAACAATCTCATGAACTCTAATTATTTGCTAAACTGGTCTTTCATGTTTTGTATCATTTTGTTTAGCTCATCAAGCTTTCTATTAGTGTGTTCTGTAAACCAACACTGTTTGTTTTGCTTATTACATGCATTATCTGCTTAGTTATATCTTCTTTGATCTCACCAAGTACCTTACTGATTTTTTTCTTATCCCATCTTTTATCATTTTCCATAATTCAGCTCTGTGGCTTTTGATTTTCTCCCCTGTGATATCACATGGGTCAGCTTTGAGAGAGTCTGGAGTTTTTTTGGAGGCATTTTTCTTCCCATGTTTCCAGTTTTAAATTTTTAAATTTTATATATTCATTTATTTATTTAGTGCTGATGTTTGCAGCTTAGTTATAGTGGAAACATTGTGTTGCTAGTATGAAGGCTATTTTGGCAGTGTCTACTGTTCAGTGATGCACTCTGGGCATGGCTAATTAACCCTTTGACTATGTCCTAGCACTGAACCACCTCTGTTAATTTAGGTGAGGAGGCTGGAGTATAACTAATCCAGTACTCATTTTCCTGAAAATGGGCAGTATTGTTAATGACACAAAGGCGATCCAAACACTGACATGCAGAGAAAACCAATTAATAACAACAACTATCCACCTTGTCAATAGCCATAAAATCAACAAAAATAATTTCATCAAAGATAGACTAGATATTGACATACTCAAAGAACCATTAATGTACCACTTTTAACCATAGAAAAGATATTTATAATTATAAACACTAAGAAAAACCAATATTGTAACCTACAGCAAATATCTACTAAATGCAACAACTATACCTCCACTAACAATAGAAAAAATATTCAACAGTGATAGTATTGAGTTAACTATTTGATTCTCCATTGATTTGAGACAACACCAATCAAAATATCACAATCATTACTCACAGACTAAAAACTCTTAAAATTCATATGGAAACAGAAGAGCTCTAGAACAGCAAAAGCTACCCTGGGGAACAATAGCAAAGCACCAGGCATTACAATCCCAGATTTAACATTATATTGCAAAGATATAGTGTTAAAAAAACAGCATGGTATTTGTAGAGAAACAAATATGTGGATCAATAGAACAGAACAGAGGATGCAGAAATAATCTTAGACATATTCAGTTATCCGATCTTTGACGAAGGGGCCAAAATATAAGCTGGAAGAAATACAGCCTCTTAAATAAACGGTGCTGTGTAGAGGGCCCCCAGGGAACAAGCAAAGCAACACAAGATTCATCTGGTTTCCAATGTCCATTAGTACATTCTCTGCTAAACAACTTAACCTTAGCTCTCTTAACTTTTCCGAAATATGCAATCACCCTTGAGTGTAGCCTTTCTCCTTTGTTCTCATAGAGGAAGCCAATTAGGCATTAATTCTCCTCTGGTCCTTGACATTGCTGGGTAGACTGGCTATCCACATGCAGATAAATGCATCTAGACCCATATATCTCATGATCTACTAAATTAAAATCAAATGGATCAAATATGTAAATACTGAAACTGAAAGTTATTCTATTGGAATATTAAATAGGTAAAACTCTTAATGAATTAATTGGTTATAGATAAGAACTTTCTGAAGAACTCTATTTGCATAAGAAAAAGCGTCAAGAAGCAATAAATAGGATCATATCAAATTTAAAATCTTCTGCACAACAAAAGAAACAACCAACAGAATAGAGACAGTGAAATGAAAGGGAGCAAGTTTTGCCAGCTATTTCTTCAACAGAGGACTAATATCTAGAATATAAAGAACTCAAAAGTTTATATCTCCACAGAATAAAAGAATCATTCAAAACTTGGCAACTGAAATGAAGAGATATATCCCAGAAGAAGAATTACAAAGGGATAATAAATGCATACCTCTAACTACTAGAGAAAGGTAATTTAAAACAACACTGAGTTTCCACCTTGCTCAAGAATGAAGTTATCATCAAAAATTAATAATGACAAAGACTGGAGAAGCTGTGTGAAAAAAAGAAACCCTTCTACATTACTGGTGGAAATATAAACTGGTTCAACCACTATGGAAATGAGAACAGAGATGACTCAAAAAAACTCAAAACAGAAATTCCATTTGATCCCACTATTATCCTTCCACATAGCAGCCAAATTCATAATAGCTTAAATTTGAAAATGGCTTATATGTCCATCAACAGATGAATCATAAAGAAAATGTGATATTTATACATAAGGAATACTCCTCTGCCATAAAGAAAGATAAGCTTGAGTCATTTGTACGAAACCCAAAATATAAAGAGGAGGATGAAAGTAGATAATAGGAAAAAGAGAGATAAGAGATAGAGGTAGAGATAATTAGAGAGAGAGAGAGAGAGAGAGAGAGAGAGAGAGGAGAGATTTTTTACCAAAAAAAAAGTGGGGATAAGAGGATGAGTTATGTACATGTACCAACTCATTATAAGGAATCTAAATTGTTATGAGCTAAAAAGATATACTAATAAACTAATGAAAACAAAAAAATAAAAATTAAAAATTAACCACTTGTTGATTCAGGCATGAAATTAGTTGTTAATTATAAACACACAATGAAACAAATATTATTTCATG
>NW_004624755.1:2690847-2719347 GCF_000247695.1 Heterocephalus glaber | reverse complement strand
ATTCCATTTGTTTCTTATGTTGGGATTCCATCATGTTGCTGAGCTCCTCTCTAGATTTATTAATCATGTCTTGCACTAGGGGCACAATTTCTACTGTTATCTGAGAAATTATTTCTTATTTCATTTTTTCCAGATCCCCTTTTGTTGCTAGTTCAGTGAGTCTAGGTGTTTGGGTATCAGAGTGTTCCATCTCATTTCCCTTTGTGGTTGCTGTAGGTGATCTGTAAGTCTGGTGTTGAGACTTATTTATGTGTTTTTTCACTTCGACTGGGGTAGAGGGCTGTTAGCGCCTGTACTGATTACCTCCTCTGAGCTGGGAGAGGTGGGACAGGGGCCAGGAGCAGTGGTATGGATGGTGACCCAAAATCCCTTTCCTCTTGGCTGGGAGCAGCAGGAGGGATGGTGGCCAGGATGCCCCTTCCTCTGGACCAGGAGCAGTGGGATGGTGGCTCAGAAGCCCCTACCTCTGGGCTGGGAGTGGTGGGAGGGATGCTGGCTCAGAAACCCCTTCCTCTGGGCCAGGAGCAGCGGGACAGAAGGTGGCCCAAAAGCCCTTTCTTCTGGGCTGGGAGCAGAGGGAGGGATGGTGACCGGGAAGCCCCTCCTCTGGACCAGGAGCAATGGTATGGTTGCTCAGAAGCCCCTACCACTGGGGTGGGAGCAGTGGGACTTAGTACCTTGGTCTGGTGGTCTGGTGTCCTCTTTGTGTTTGTAGTGTGGAACCAGGTGGCTGCCTTCTCCAGCAGGGTGATTTGGCATCTTCCGCATGACTCGGGACCTCCGTAGGGCTTGCACAGACCTGCCTGTGTGCAGTGGCCTGATTCGATGTGTTCCATGTGACTAGGGACCTCGGTAGGGCATGGGCATACCTGCCTGTCTGCAGCAGGGTGATTCCGCATCTTCCGCGTGACCTGGAAGTTTCTTATTTTGATATTAAATCCATCTAGGGTATTTTAGGTTAAGATGTCACAATCTACATATATTCAAAATTGAATTTTATTTTTCATAAACAATGATTGGATATAGACCAAATATGAGTTTTATTTCTCAATTTTTTGAAATCATCAACATTAACACACAGACTTTCGCATATATATAAAGCATGCGCATGCACACACACACACACACACAAATTGCTGAGTTTTTATTTCAAGTTAAAAAGATAGCTGAATTATCATCTTATTCACTGAGAGTTTGTAAATATCCCATTGCTAATGATATCCAATGTTACCCTGTTGCCTTCCAAAACACTAAATTCAGAAGTAGCTATTATGCTCAACACTGACAAGGTAGAAAGTATGAACACTTGAACTTAGCATCAAGGAACAAGGAAGAAAATGTCTCACCACCACAGCAATCTAATGAGATTCAAAACTCCATGCTGACTCTAGATGCTACTAGAGTTAGAAACCAGGTATTGCTCACCTTTTTTAAAAAATGTTGAAGATTGACTGCAACTAAATGTGTTTGACTTTTTAGCCTTCTCTTTGTAAGTAGAAAATGAATCAATTACCTATAACTAGGTTATACAAAAATTATTTTGAGATGGGAGTTTACTTATGCTAGTATTTTTAAATGAATCATATTATTTGTATTTTTTTCTATTTTTACTGCAATACAAATGATCAGAGTAAACAAAATATGATGCCCAAGCTTTTAACAGTTATCAGAATTTAAAAGTACAAACTCACTGATCTTTCATTGCACCACTTTATTTGAAACTGAATAATGAAGAACATAGTCTACTTACATTGGAATATATATAGGGAATTATTATGGACCCCCTAAGATTATGTACTCCCAAGATTCATGCACCTTTGTGAGATAACTCAGTTGAAACAGTGGAATCTACATGATATGATTAGTGTTCTTTTTAGAAAAACCAGAAAAGTACTTGTTGCTAACCACTGACTTCTATCTTGAGAGTCTCGAATGAAAAGCCAGCCAATTGCACTCCCAAAACAAAGTCCTCAAAAGACACCAAATATGCTTGCATCTTAATCTTGGAGCTCTCAGGCTCCAAAAATATGAGAAATAAGTATTTCTAAATCCACATTATATGTCATTTTTGGCAAGTCAAAGTGAACTGACAACAAAAATTATTGAATGTCAGGTACATGTGCCTGCACACAGTGCATGTATGTACATAAAGCATGTGTGTATTGATACTACACATTCACTCACAGCATGATTTGGATAGGCAGCAACCACATAATTAACTTCTTCATTTCATCTATAACTTTGGTAGATGCCCTAATCTTCTAGATGAAGAAAAAAGAGTTTTCTGTTTTTTTGTTCTTCAGTAGTGGGGATCCAACTCAGGACCTTGCACTTGCAAGCCAGGCACTGTGCCACTGAGCTAAATCCCTGGCCCCAAGAAAGAAGAGTTTTATAATCCCAGCAAGTAACACTGGGCCAAAATAATAAAACAAACAGTTACATTAAGTAATGGTTTGTCTGTTTGGGTAAAAATGCTTGATCTTAAAAAAATACTTGCTCTTTTGTACTTCTTCTTTGCTCCAGGATATTTCTTTATGCAAGTGTTTGAATAGTTCTACACAAATTCTCAGTATTTTGGAGAGTGGTCCTCAAATCCACTGTAGCACTTTGTTGATCTACTTGTCTCTCATGTCACTTTCCTTATAAACCTGCTCACTATAAGATATTCTGTCATTTGGTGATGTTGGCAGGTGACGTGACCACCCTTTTTACTCAGGGTGGTCAGAGCCCAGTGTCTCTAATTTATCCACTCTCATTTCTTGATGGCTCTTATTGGTTTCAAGTGACTTAATAAATCTAAATAACTTTTTGGTCAGGCTGAACTGCCGAGCTTACTTGGAATGGTCTCCCCTTTCATCTAAAAAATATTCACCCCAAACACAGGATATTCCACAAATCCAATTTCCTAGTAATATAATTATCATGTAAGACTCCTCAATTATAAGATTTTATTATTTTGTTTAATGTAGTGTCTCGCTATATAGCCCAGGCTGGCCTTGAACTTGAGGTGATCCTCCTGCTTCAGCTGCCCACTTTCTGGCATTATAGTTGTTCACCATCAGGCCCAGCTCTATAAAATATTTTAAATGCTATTCATCTTCAAGCCTTGATGAATATATGTCTCTAATTTCCTCTACTTCTATTTACTTCTAATTCCTGTCATAATACACCTATTTATAATCTTTTAAATTTTGCCTATTCTATGATAATACTTTATATATAACACAAAAATAGTCACAATCTACTCTATGGAGAAAATTCTGTTACTGTAGCTGTATTAGTTTTCTAATGTTCTGTCACAAATTATTGTGATTTACAGGCCTGAAGCAGTACTCATCTGTTATCTTACAGTATGCAGGTTCAGCGGGCTAGAGTTGAGGAAAGAGAATCTTTTCTTCTCACTTGGGTTTCAGGATCCACTTAAAAACTCATGGCTATGGCTTGGACATGGTTTAATTATATATCCTTGTATTAGGTAACTTTCCAGTTGCTGGACAAAATGTCTAATACCAACAAATTAAAAGAAGAGCTTTTTTAGACTCACAATTTCAAAGTATTTAGTACATATTTGGCTGATTCCAAAGCAAGAACATCGTGGAGGAAGGGTGCAGGGGAGCAAAACTACTTAGTTCATGGTGGACAGGAAGCAGATTGGGGAACAGCATCAGAGAGGAAGGAGTAAGGGACTAGGAAAAGTAGCCAAGTCATGCCCTCCTGACTCACCCAGAAGTGTACTTTACTAACTCTCATAGCAGAACTCAAGCCAATTAATTTGGCAATACAGCTTAATTTTCACTCTCCGGGGCAGTCACTTTGTATCCAGGTTGGTGGTATTGGGAGGAGGTGGAACCTCTCAGAGATGTGGCATAGATGGAGATTCTTAGGTCACTGAGGGTATTGCGCTCAGAACAGGTAAAGGTAGTTTTTTGTAGGACTCTTTAGTAGCTCTTGGGAGAGAGGTTTTGTAAAATCTGAGATGTTGGCCCCACTCAAGCTTTGTGTTTTGAGATATAATACTTCCTATCCTATGTGCTTAACCATCCTGTTTGGATGTTCAACCTCTAGTTAAGTAAATTGCCTTAGACATTTCATTTAGTAGGATTCAGTACCTCATATTTGTAAAACTCAGGTGTTCATTTTCTTTTCAACTGTCAGGCAGCAGATGCTTTGAGCACTTGGAAGTGGTCTATTTCTTTGCTACTTGACTCTATTTTCAAATTCAGCACAGGCAAATCTTCATCTTGAGTCTCTCTCATGCTACAAAATCTTAGTAAGGAATAGTCCAGTACCTTTAGGGACACAGTCAATTGAATCAGGTCCACTCAAGAGAATCTCACTTTCTTAAACTCAACCGTAGCAGCCTAACCTAATCATAGGGCTGAGTAAACCCTCATAAACATAGTTAATAGCCACATTCAAGGAAGAGAGGACTACAGAGTGATTAGGGAGAGTTATTATAAAATTATCGTCACCATAATAGTCAGCAATCTTAACTTTTAATATGCTTAAATGAAAGTTAAGGAATTTAGGAAATGTATTTTCCTTTAAAATTTTTGGCTTCTAAACCTATCATCTCTGTATAATCATATTTTGAATGACAGAAGCTGGATATTCATAATTTTATCATATTTGTTTCATATTTTTCTGGATAGCCTTTGCATCTATTCTTTGCTTTAAATAGAAATCTCCCTCCCAAAATATCTGTATGGTTTTCTTCCTCACTTTATTCAGGTTTCTGATTAAATTTTATCGTCACAGAAATATTCTCATTTGCCTCTTACTAGCTTCATCAACTTCTTTTCTTATTCCCTACTTTTATAAAAATACTCCATTTATATATTACATAATTTAGTTTACATGTGTTTGTTTATTCCCTATGTCATTTCATTTAGAGTTATGACCCTGATTTAATTATTAGATACTTCAAGGATAGGAGAATATCTCATACATAATAAGACAAAATAAACATCAGGGTTTGTTTCTTTTTTTATGTCATGTATTAGAATTAAAACTCAATGCTTTATTTTTCTGACTGGTTTGGAGATTGTACTGAATATTCAAAAAGAAGTATTGACAACCTTTAAATATCAAAACCAATCTTTAAGAAACAAAAATATACGTGTTTTTGCAACTCTTATCAAAGAATTTTACAGTAGAAGATGAGAACAATAACATTTTTTTGGGGGGGGTACTGGGGTTCGAACTTGGGTGCTTATGCTTGTGCAGCAGGTGGCGAAAACACTGAGCTAAATCCCCAGCCCAGAATTATTTAACAAAAAAATAACAGTTAACATCATAAAACAGCTTTGCTAGTTTACAAAATATAAAATATTATTTTGTTAATTGAATTCTCCATCTTTATGATGATCTAGTATTTCTGCTTAGGAATAATTCTTTAAATAAAATGCAATGAATTAAGGAATGAAAAATGTACTTTTTAATGAGGTTAACAGTTTAAAATCTACTGCCAATACACAAAATAAATTTAACTATTTTCATTTAGGGAACAAGGTGCAAATTTAACTATAACTTCTGTCTCAGAAAAACAGAAAATAACATGATTAGGTTGTAACTGATTAGTTGTCACAAAGAAATTTAGGTATTAACTAATTCCTTTAGGGAAAATGTTTTCTTATAAAACATTTAATTATAGATTTTATCCCAATCCCTGGCACAATCCTCAAAGTGGTCAATATAAATTTCCAGAAAATAGTCTTCTTGAAAATTTTATTATGCTTTTCCTACAGCCATTTTTTCCTAATTAAACATCTTAAATTTATAAACAATAATTGATTATCATTTTTGTGTAGAAATTTACAACAAAGTTATTCTTGAGGATTACTCATCATGTGTCCAAAGGTGAAGTGGATGGAAATTCCACTGTTAGTACCGAAGTCTACTGGTAATGAGAAATATACTGGAGAGGCTCCAGAGAGAGATAGAGAGGGAAAGAATGAAAAGAGAGAGAGAGAGAGAGAGAGAGAGAGAGAGAGAGAGAGAGAGAGGAATTGAGGAATTGAGATTTGGGAAATATCTCACAGCATTCTAAAGTCTAGGATAAAAAAAAGAACAAAAAACCTGCAGGATAGACAAGCAGGCTGAAGACCCAGGGAAGACTTACAGTCCATCTTTAGAATTTATTTCACTGAGAAGTCAGACTTATACTCTTAAATATTTAAACTGATTGGATGATCACCCATATTATGGAAGGTTATTTTCTTTACTCCTAGTCCACTGATTTAAATATTATCCTCATTCAAAAGCTCCTCCACAGAATAATCCAGATTAATGTTTGGCTAGACATCTGCCCACTGTGGCCCAGCTACATGACATACAAAATTAATCACAACTTGAATCATTAATTAGCAATGAATTTAATTTTAGATAACATAGTTAAGTACATGTAGGATATGTATAAGTAAAAAAAGAACCTAAGACAGGGCCAGGGATTCAGCTCAATGGTTCCACCGGCCTGCCTTTCAAACGCAAGGTCCTGAGTTCAATCCCTGGTACAGCAACAACAACAACAACAACAACAACAACACCCTAAGACAGCTGGCTTTCCTTCTGCAGGATAGTGAAATTTCACTACATCTTCCTCCTTTCAAACATGGTATAGATAGCTTAATTAAAAATAATGGGAAAGCAGAAGATTTCCTAACTTATTGAGTTGTACACTATGTATCTAAAATGACATGAAAAGCATAAGTAAATACCCAAGTAAATAGTGGCAAAGGACCATCCATTAAACTTATCATGTGGTAGGGAGAGTACATGGAAACTTCATGTAACTGAACTAGTGAATATGGAATTAGTACATGCAAGGTATCTTTTAGCCTAAATTAGAATAAAAACTTGATATTGAGGTAGAACTCCAGAACATCACCTGGCCAATTATTTCTCCCAATTATTTTAATTTCTAAAATCAGAAACTATAGTTATCATATAATCCAAGAGAATGAATGTGTGATTAATTTGCATCCAACGGTAACATGATCAGTTAGACACCTACACAAAACAGAGGAATATATAAATAATAAGCCAGAAATGTAGTCATTAGTATGTTGGTGTTATATAAAATGTTGAAATAATAATATTATTTTTGGATGGATTTGTTTAAAGACAAGAAAATTAGGCTAAGAAGCAACCTATGGAAAAAAAACAAATTTAAGTGGCTGAAGTAAGCCACTAAACAGGAAAGATATCTGATACAAGAAGAGGTTGTACTCTTCATTGTACAGTAATTTAACTCATTGAAAAGACATGAATATGAAGTGAGAGAAAGGTTATGATCAGAAAGAAAATCTGTGTAAAAAAGAAGCAAAGGGGATACAAGCACCAAAGTAGTCTATTTTGTGCTAGAATCATCTGAAGGTACTAACAGAGTTAATCCAGTAGAATAAAAGCAGAATGACGAAATTACAGTTTCTGATAACTAGAAGTAATTTAATTATTACATACAATAGTACAATATATGCAATTGTTTATACAATAATATAATTGTAGTAGAAAGAATAAACTGAAGCCAGATCCTTAGCTGGCTTATTTGGGTAAACCCTCTTTATTTGGTACATGTAATGAGAAAATGCTCCATGAAAATGAATCTAATATTATGTCTATCAAGAACAACCAGAACCTTAGAGAATTATCTGCTGTTCAGTCTGCAGAAATCGTGAAATAACACCATGAAGATCTGGACTTAGGTTATAACGTGAGGATCCTGTGAGCTTGAAAATCCTTAGGTTCTATTGGTTCGTATTATCTCAGACACGTTCATAGTTACAGCAGAGAAGTATTAATAGGCCTGAATCTCAACATCTATTTCTCCCATTCCATTGTTCCATGGAAGAAAATCTAAGTATAAGAAAGTTCTCTACCAAAAGCTTTTATGTATCCACTTTGGCTGAGATCAGCTTTAGTGTTTTATGGCTGGGATATATTTTCCTAGGCTGCCAAATTTTGATGACACCTATAAATGGCTTGGAGGTTCACTTACTGTGCATGAAAATAGTAAATATTATATATTATTACTATTATTAAAGTTTAAATTGAAGAAGTTTTACCATTTTAAAGCAGCACTTTTTTAAAAATTAGATCTTCATTATCACTATTCAAATGTTTAAGTGTATTTATTTGTTGTTTGATGTATTTATTTGTTACTTCTTTCTGGTTAACGTTTTGGTTTTGTAAAGTCAAAAGCTTCCCCCACTTCTCTACTAAATACTACTTTTTAATAATTGCTAGATTTCACTAACATATTAGTTTATATTTTTATTATATCTGTCAAATCTCTCTTTAACAGTAACCTGAATTTTTTTGTATCTTGTTATGCATAAACTTTTTTACTTCTCAGTTAGTAGGTTTTTCTCTGTTTTAGAATTTCCTTATCAATGTTATTTTTAGGAAATCTTTTGAATAGCTTTTAATTCATATAGAGTTTTACTCTAATATCCTAGGTTTTATCAATATCCTATTTTGTTATATGGTCTGATGAAAGGTTTTTGTTTTATTTTTGCCTCAATCATATTATGGATTTGTTGATTGAAAACAAATATCCACTGTTATTGTTAAAGTTAAATTAGTGCTACATAGAAGTTTCACCATATATTTCCTTAAAAGACAGTAATTTGTTACTCTCAGAGCTTTGATGTGACCACAAGTGCATTCATGTGCCTAAGAGTATTAGAGATAGCTTCACTTTGCTGCAGTAACCATTCATGCATGTATATATATATATATATATACACACACACACACACACACACGCACACATATATACATGCAAGAGAACACTAAATTTTGGTTGCAAATATTTATACAGGTTTCAAAATTTGCACTATCTAGTGTTTCAGAGACACACTCAACTGCTGTACCCTCTTTTCTTCTTCCTAATATTGATTGCAGAAAAAAAAGAAAAAGAAATATCAGAAAGGCAAAAAGACTTGTGTCTGAGAACCATTACAGAAAACATTTCCCTAATAACTATTAACACAGAAGGAAAACAACTTTACATAATTTACTTTTAATCAAATTTCAATCTAAAACCAGAGGATTTCAAAGAGTATTAAACTCAATAATATGAATAGTTCAAAGTAATATTAACTACATTTAGTAGTCATCTATTATTTATCAGGCACTTAATTCTCACTGCAATAATACAAAATTATTATCCTTTTGTGCCATGGGCGAATAACCCTCAGAGAGTTGAAATAACTTTTGAAGGGCACAGAGATGAAAGCAGAATAATTTCTGCTCAAATCCAAGCATTTCCAAGTCTTAACTGAAGACCTTAAACAACTCTTATACTGAGTCATTCATGCTAACACTCATTAGTGATAAGAATGATTTAATTAGAATGGGGTCTAAATTCACTTTAGTGCTCTTTCTAACAGTATTAACTATAACCAATTATATCAAATGTAATCACATTTTCTCAACTTTAAATAAAGATTATCGAGGCTCAGTTTTCCAGTAACAAAATGGCACTCAGAAAATTTGAAATATCTAAACACACATTATTGGTGTGATTATGTGGCTTAGAATACAAAGCAAATAATTTAGTAGAGTCCAAAGAGTGTTATTGATAACTATATGAGTACAGGAATTATGGACCAAAACTGTCCACAATCAAATGGAGAATAGAGTCCCTTCACCCCTACTGTTACATCTTGAAAGGTCACTCTACCAAGACTTATAACTGAAAGAGAATTCTAAAGTTTTCACTTTACACATGCATAATAAAATGAATATACTAGACTAGAAAGGCACTTTATCAAAAATACAATACAACAGAGACAAAAGGGTATTGACATAGGTCACATTACAGAAAGATGATGTTTTTATAAATTATGACAAAATATTGTGTGTAAAATATATGAGATAATATATTTTGGATAAAGTAAACTAGCAAATAGACCATTTATACACTTACTTGCTCAAATTCATTAAACGAAAGAGGAAGGAAAGAAAACTAATTATCCTGAAAAGGTTAGAAAAATAAATCTAGAAAAGAAAAGAAAAGAAAAGAAGAAAGACGAAGGAAAAAATAAGCAATACTTTAAAAAATCAAAAAAACCACTTCCTATAAGCAGCCTCTAAGCTGTCCTCTGATGATCCCCCTTTGTTGGTATCCATACCCTTGTGTAGGGGCTGCATTTAGTGATGCCTGTTTAATATTTTAGCAGAGATGACAAGGTATCACTTTGGAGTTTGAGCATTCCTGTGGCTTGAGTTTGGGATCACTCTCTCCTCCTGCCATGTTGTGAGTGGCCAATAGAGAGGCCCATGTGAAAGATCTCTAGCCTGCATCCAGGGAAGAACTGAGTCCTGCCACTAACCATAAGCTGAGTTTAGAAACAGCTTTCCTGTAGTCAAGTCTTTAAATGAGCCGAAAACCTTGGCATCCCCTGCACTGCTATTTCCTGAGACACTTGCTCTCAAAAACACCACACTTCAATGACTCTTTATCACAACATTTATGAAAAAATGTTTGTCAGTTCAAGTCACTAAATTTTGGCTTATGGTTAATGAGTGATAGGTGAATAATAAACAAGTAGCTATTCAAATTAAGAAAAAGGGGGAAGACAAAGCAAAAAGGCACAAGATATGAAATATTCAGGAGAGGAAGTATCAAGAAATGTAAATATTTTTAAAAGAAAATTATAAAATTTGAGGAAAGAGAAAATTATTTTACCAGTGCTAAGAACTGATGCATGATTGTAAAGCAAACTTACACTGAAACGTAGACATAAGGTATCATCATCATAATTAAATGAACATGAGCATTACAAATGATGAAGCAGAAGGACATGCCTTGTAGTGTACTGCAAGTAAAAGGATACAGCACACCTAAGTAGCATTTGTGCCACATGTGTTTCATCTGGGTTTATAAAGCTTTCAGTCTGAACTCCACACTGGAGGAGACATAGATGTAAAGAGGAGCTGAATAGCAGCAATTTCTTTCTCTCTGCCCAACCACACCTATTGCACAGGAAACACTGGGCAATTCTAATCCGTTTTGATACATTTCTTCTTGTTGAGACTAAATTCAAAAGATTGTTGTTTGCAATTTATTATTGTTATTGTCATCAAAAGGGCATTCTGGAGAAGATTAAATGAAGAATTTCTCTAACTACTTACATTGGTTTCTCAATTTCTAGTGAAATTTTTCTTTGGACACAACACCAACACACAGGTACAACATTTTGCCTATGTAACATCTTAAAATGCCTCTTCCTGACTTATTTTCAAAATTTTTATTTGGACCTAGTGTGGCAATTATACTATTTCTGTGTAGTTTTTTGATAGTCAGATGTTGGCACTACACAGAACAACCTCTGAAATAATGAAGAATGTCACCTTTCCAAAATAAATAAATAAATAAATAAATAAACAAACAATTAAAGCACAGATTATAACCCCTGAAGGATATTCTGTGCTGGTAAGACATTTGTAAATCACAATGGATTAATGAAATTGAGAGGCGGTGTTTTTCCCCAAGATTTTTAAGTAAATGTTTTGTTTTTTCTTGCATGAGATAATCAATTTTAGTTTATATTTTAGCATTTCTGCATGAAAATCTGATATAGTGAAGATGGAGGATTTTATACTAAAGTTTCAAATTACTAATACTATCAGTATATTAATGCTACTATTCAATTTAATCACATTATTGTGGGAGATGTATATTGGTGTAATATGACAAGATATTATTTAGAGTAGGAAATAAAAATGTAAGTGTATTTGCAGACCATTTTCAGATATTTGTGGAAGGAGCACATTTACACTGTCTAGCAATATTTCTATAGTAAACACGGGTATGTAGTGGCAGCTTTGGATAATGGTGTGCTATATCATGACCTTAGCTCCTTCTCTGAGGCAGCCTAGGCAATTTTACGTGAACCTGATACAGTGATGAGAGAGTACAATCTTATATAATCATATGGAAGGGAAATTTCCTTCAGGAGTTCCAATGTCATAAAATTATTAGAATACTTTTGCCTTCTCACTGACTTCTCTTTAGGGAAAAGTGGATGATCTACTTGATTGCTAAGTCATGAAGTAATTTCTTGATGTTGCTGGATCTTTCCTTTTTGTTTACCTTTTGTATTAGCTTAACTGCATAGCACAAGCATCTATTCTGTTCTATGCCATGCCCTAAGCTCTATTCACATTAACAAACAGGGCAATCTCTGGTCCAGCTCATCCTGTGACAGACTGGCTGAGTTTATCTATTTCTAGAGAGCAATATTAGCAGACCATATTCTGCTTTATCCAAGTCAGGCTTCTTTGTATATCTTTATAAGGGATAAACATGTCATAATCCAATTTTCATGTGCTGAGTCAAGTTTATGGTCAAATTTTTGTCACTTGAATGACAAAAAGGAATTAGGAGAGCCCCTATTAATATAATTATCAGTTTATAATATTTTAATATTACTATTTAATATTCTCTGAAATAAAGCAATCGCTTACCGCAAAAAGACAAGATAATATAATGTGGAACATACAGTATGAGAATTTTCATTATTTTCATCTAAATTGTAAGAAATTAATTTTGTTGTGTTAATAATTATTATAAGGAAGAGCAGTTTAGTATTTATCCATAGGAAAATATACAACATCCAGCTATTCCAGGCTAGGTACAACCTAGATTTTGGTGAGCCAGGGATGAAGGAAACACTGAATCATCATAGAAAAGAGCTGCTTTATGTTCATGGATCATTAAAAAAAAGCAAATGAAGCATGATGGAATTTAATATTAAAAATAAATAATCCTAATGAAAACCTATAAGACAGAGACAGAGAACAAGATTAGATAATACTGTATTTTATTTAAGTTGTACCAATTGTATATTTTAATCAAGACAGGAAGATGTAAAGGAGTGACCAGTCAAAAAGCTCTTTGACCTTGAAAGTCATGACATGTCTCAGAAAAAGAAAAGTTCCAGAACATTCTCGGAGTAGGTAAGGGGAGTGGATAAAGAAAAAAATATAGGAAGTAGAGGAACCAAGTCATGAATAACTTTTTTTTGACCTGTTCAAAAATTTGGATATTAGTGAAAGTGTAATAGGTTATTGGAGGCTTTTGAGCAGGTAAGGTAATGACACAATCTGATTTACCTTTCTCTGGCTCTTGCCTGGGATAAAGTAAAAAATGCTATGGAACATATCTTCCTTTTTTTTTTTTTCACACACAAATACACAAAGTGTTTGAAGCCTTTGACTCTAAAAAAAAGTTTGAATTTTCTATACCTACTCTTCAAAAAGAGCAAGCTAAGATTTTCAATTATATCATAGAATTAATATAAAAATCATAGTTTAATAAGTATCAGAGGTTTATAGTCAGACTAACCTTGAAATGAAATTTAAGTTGTTCTTTACCTAGTTCTGTGAACTTGATGTATTGTTTGTAGTTTGAAGTACCTTACTTGAAAAAATTTGAATAATAATTACCATTGTGCATGTTTCTATGTGGGTTAAAGTTTACATCTAGATTATTTCTGTATGAATTAAAGCAGAAAATCAATAAATGTTATTTTCCATTATTATGTATGGCCAGATATGTTGGACAACAAGAAGAGAAATAAGAAAAAACATGGATTTAATTTTGTAGATTATTGTTAAGAATACCTAGAACTCCACATTTCCCAACCAATTAATCTAGAAGAGGAGGGGGATAAAGAGTTAAAGAAGATAATGTGCACATGAACAGATATAAAGAATAGCCAAGCCAAGGGTAAAGTAACAAGACAACCATATGGTCAACAATATATAAGATTTCCCACAGATTCGTTCCCTTATTAACAAAGAAAAAAAAAATACTCTGTCCTTTCTTTTTCCAGGGGAAGCCGTTTGAGATGATAAAATCACCTCTCTCACCCTTGCAACAGATTAATGAATCCTTTTATCAGGCAATTCAGGATAGTTAAAGTCCAAAATTACTTTCAGGTGAATTAACCATTTAATTGAGGTAAAATTATTTGGTTTTGCTCCAATTATCCAGTTAATCGCCTTCATTTTGCACTTTATTTTCATGTGTTGATGTCAACTTGGCCTTGTAATCCACTATTTTGTTTCCTTTTATTCTCCGTTGTGTATAAATTTGAGAATATGACTGTTATTTTTCTGTGACTTTGTTCTTTTCCATGTCATTGATTTTTCCCTGTGGATCTAATCAAGCTTAAACTTGCTTGTATTCATTTGTTTTTTGTTTGTTACTAGTAACCCTGATGATGTAGTCGTGTTTCTTAGAATAGTGTATTTACTGGGAACTTATTGATGCAGAAGTAAGTAAAAAATAGGAGAGAGAAAAGAGAAAGAGAGAGGGTTAGGGGAGAGCAAGGAAGCCTTCAGTAGAGAATATGCTTCAGTCAGTAGAACAGCAAGTGAACATTGGCAATAAACTGTTTTTTTCAACAATGGTATAGGACAAATAGGAGAAAATAAAACAAGCAAGAAGAGACAGCCAACAGACATATTTGAGGCTGAAATATATTTTGCAATATGACTCATATTAAGAATCTTTAAATAATGTTAATAATCAGTTAATTCCCCAATATATCTTCCAAATTTCTCTGTATAAATCAAACCTAATATTGCTAGTAAAGACACATTTTTTATTATCTGTATATGTGCATCTGTAACTCCTAATGAAGAAAAAATGTTTTTCATGGTGATTTGATATTTTACGTGCATATTTGATTGTCTGCATCATTATATGTGCAATAGAATTCAAATACACATGACAAGTGTCCAGATGAGCATTTTTGAGGTATATACTATAAGATTCATGTTTTAGAAAGTGTTTCATAAAAGTGTTTCACTTTTTCATAAAAAAGTGTTGTATTTTCACATGACTTTTACAGATATTGATTGAATTCTTTTGACATTATTCAGAGAGAATCATACAGGAAAGGCTGTTTTTGAGAAGTACATCAAGCAGAGCAGAATTTTAACATTTTGCCTCTTAATGAGCTCATTGGCTTTCATTAGCTATTTACTAATTGAGCAGCATTCCACCTATAAAATGGAAGGCCTTCCACCAGGCACATCAGGATGATCAGCTTTAATAAAACAACAGAAGTAGGATTCAGGAGCAGTATAGTGCAAAAAAGCTGATTTGCTAATGTTAGGTTACGTAAAGTCATTTTCCATATATGGGTCAGGGCAAAGAGACTTTCTTATCATGTCTGGGCCCCATTTGATTGGTTACATTTTCTTTCTTTCTTTTTTTGTTAGATAACTGACTGCTTTTAAAATTTAATTTGGTTATGTGACACCTAGCATGACAGAGTCCACTCTTGTTGGGTCCATTGAAACATAATGTAAAATCTCAATCCAAAACAATGATCATTCTATGTGTTATACTTAGCAGACACAATATACTTCATACTTAAGGTTTTGGGGAAAGGGGGACAGATTTATTGCATATGTATTTGATCCAGAGAATGCTTCCAATCTTATTGCTCATGCCAGTCTTGACAAGCTCAGTGCCCCAGGCCACAAAGAGAACACTATCTAGTTGAGGAAACTATTGCTTATTAATACTTTCCACTTAATGTAGTAGAAGTTGGTGCTAATAAAAGAATTATAAGAAAGAATATGTAGGTAATAAGAGTAATGAAATTCCACAGGTTAATTCACTTAGATGAAATAAACACTGTATAGTCATTGGTGTGAAAGATCAATATATTATTACAAAATGGATGTAGCTGATATTGATGTGTCCTATATTTTCTTTAGCAAAGACAAACTGGCAGATATTCTCCATTCTGAAAAATGAACTAAACCAAAGTAGAGTCATCTTGCTCCTTTAGATAATCAGAATAAGAGATGGAAATCTCTGCATGGGTCTGGGATTGTTAGGCAGTGAAAACTAGGATGACTGAAGGACCCAAATCAATCATGCTGTGACCCACTGGAATTGCACTTTCCAGACCACAGAAAGGGCACAGTTGATCTCATTACAGGGCTTTGCTGCAGAAGAAAGCTGAATTGTGAAATAAACTCTTGATGACTGTGGTCCTCTCCCCATGGAGAAATTTGCATCATAAAACATCCACATCCCTGATCTTGTCACTGTTCATTTTGGTGGTGTCAGCAGATAAAATAAGAGCCCAATATCTCTGAACAATAAACTTCTGATTTACTTTTATTTTTGATGGAATTTTTCAGGCCTCAAATTTTTAAAAATGAGCATACATTTAAATGAAATCATTTATATTAAAAAATATATTCAGCATTAAAATTTTTAACTGAGCTTATGAGTTTGAATATATATGTATTATATAATATATATAGCATCAAACATATCTTCTTTACTTATATGTCCAAAACCTACAAATGCAAGATTTAACAAGTCTCATTGCTTTCTTCTTATGTACTTTTCCTAATCTAAGATATTATACAAACGATGAATGAAGTGAAGTCTTTTATTTTAATTTACGTAAAGGTTAACCTTCTTATATTTCAAAAGCTTTAGACATGTCACCTGATTTAGCAGTGGTTTCTCAGTTGTAGCAAAATAAATAGATTTACAAACTATTGTTCCTAACTTGTGGAAAATGTATTATTTTGATATATTTTTGGCACTTCTGACCTATATTTGCATTAAGTAGGTTTTCCTCAGAATACATGTCTATTCCTTGACTATTTCTTTCTGATGTTATACATCTAGCAACAACATACTAAAGTGTCCTACTCCACACATACGAGAGAAAATGATCAATTATAGAAAAGAACAAACAATGGCTGAGATGTGTGGTCACTGTAATTTACTAGTGATTACCTTGAAAATGAATAGGTGACTACTTGACAAGTGATTTCTAAAAGTTGCATTTCTCTAAATGTCAAGGAATTTTTCCCCTTAAGAGTCATTTGGCAGTTGGTCTTTGCTATCATATTTCCACTAAATTACATGTTTCATTTGACAACATTTGTTTATCAGAGCAAGTTGAATGTTCCATTAAATCCCTTTCCTCTCTGATTACATTTTTATTTAAGTGAGCTTTCTATTATTTTCAGTGTATTTGCTTTTTTTTGCAGAAAGCATTAGAACAAGGACTTTTTCATTTTTGTGTGCTCATAAAATAAGGAAGGCTCCTTATGTAACATAATTAGCTATTTCAGCACTAGGCTAGAGGTAAAAACAAAACAATTGTTAAGTACACTGTGCTTCATTCCAGTAAAAGGATTACACAACTTTCAAAAACCTGATATGTTATGATACAGAACAGGCTGACTTATAACAGCAGAAAGGCCTTGGACTTGAACAAGAGAGAAGAGACAGCTACCTGAAAAAGAGCCTTGAAAACTAAGAAAAACAGTAAGTTATACAAAACATGTGCCCTTCTCCAGTATCGGTATTTGAAAGCCCATTTTCAATGTTCTTCCATCAGGCAAAAATTAGATCTTCTGTCATCAACATACAGGCACATTGGAAGCTCATACCTTAATCACATGGCAAGTAGCATTTATTGAATTTGTCCTAAGAGTTTTCCAGAATAAAAGAGTAGCAAAATCACTGAGGAAGAGAAGCAGTGATGAAGCTGTGCTGGGCCAGAGAAAGCTCAGGACACACGCAAGTGCTGAGGAAGAGACTCACTCGCATTAAGAAACCGGAATCAGGGGGGTTAGAAGAAGTTTTCCCTCTTTCATTTAATTCACATCAAACTCACTGAAATATTTGATTTAATAGTGAGTCATTTTTTTTCTTTCCACAAAGCTCTGGCACAAAACTTTAAAACTGTGTTCTAAGATTCTTAAGTGCTATTATGGCATGAACAGCAATATTGTTCATTCAGCTTGGTCATATAATTATTCTCTATTCTGAAGGGAACAAAACATGTCAATAAATAATTTAACATGAAGTAATTCTCATCAGGTAATGTTTGAATGTTACAGTGCAAACAAATCTTAATTTTTCTATCTCTATTCATCTTCCTCGCTCATTCCTTGAGGATCAGGGATAACATTCTGCCCTGGTATCACACAAGCAACTTGTCTGATAAAGGCTTCCAGGGTTTCATACTTTATCACCCTATGAATGTGAATCAATCTTTTCCTCCATTCATGGTAAATTTTTATCTAACTGTGATACTCCTTCAATAAGTGTGTATCTATTGTGTATACCTGAACATCTTTACAAGTATCAAACCTGAAATGAGCCTGGGATTAAAGAACACTATTTGGAAGATATTAAGAAGAAAGAAACTCAGTTTCTTTTTCATGAGGCCGAACATTATTTTATTTATCCAGGCATTAAAATTCTTCTCATTTCTCATTTGCTAGCATAGCATTAGTTGTTTTATAAAGGTGATAAACATCTTCCCACAAATAGTAACAATCTACATGGAATATCAAAGCTTTTAACATCACAGAGGTGAATAGGATACTATATGGATTTCTAAAAGGAGACACCAACTATATCATTATATGAAAAGAAACTGTGATAACCATTTAGAACCAGATGCACATTATATTGGTTTATTTATGAATTACCTTGTCAGTCAAAGAAAGTCTTAGCAAAATTTTTAGTATTATTCTTTATAAAATGGTAATGATTACTTCATCTTGCTGTACTGTACAGATAATTACATGAAGTAATGTATAGGTAATAGCTTAATATATTATAGGTTTTCAAAAAACATCATTTTATTTTCTCCTTTCACAAGACCTGTTTCTAACCCTTAAAATGATCCAGAATCTCCCTACATAGATAGTTCTTCTATATTATTCTTAGCCTAGATGTTTTTTGTTGGCATCTCTTTCTGTACTCATTACAAATTTCAATCTTTTAACAACAGGTATACAGATATAATAATAAAGCAAACATTTATGTAGAATTATGTGCCAAGCACTGTTCTAAGAAAATTAATTCATTTCATATTCAAAAATTCTACTACATAGGAACTATTATTGACCCATTTCACAGATGAGGGAACAGGTACAAGGGTGTAGGAGTTATAGAAATAGCTCTGAATCATTTTCCAGGAATTCTACCCAAGTATAAAAGGTCTAGGGTCTATCATTTTGACCACAATTGTATATTGCTTCTTATCGCTTTGACTTTTATGATTTTTATTTCAAACATCTATATGGCATCATATTACTAAAACATAATATTTATCTCTTCATGTGAAATATTTTCCAGACTGAAATGAACCACGACCACTCTACAATAATACTATGACTGTGAATTAAACAAAACAGTTCAAAAGATATGGAATATTTTCCAAACAATATAATATTTCTATATAGGTGGTCTTTATCTTTCTTTTTAGCCTGTTTGGGGCTTTTATTTTCCTGAACTCACAGAGCATTTATGTAACAAAGTAGTTAGTGCAATTAAATAGCATTAATTTAATGTTTTCAAACCATTTTTTCCTCTAATAGTAACTTTATAGGTTCACTTGTACCATTTTAGTTTTCTTTAGCAATACAATTGAAAGATAAGGTAAGACACATAATTTTATTTGTATCAGAAACAATAAGTGTTAGATGTAAAATTTGTTCATATCAGAAGTGCTCAACATGAAGGAACAAATATAAACATGTAATGTGTCAGTATGGCTTTTTACTTTTCTAATAGTCTTATATAAAATAGGCACAAAATAAATTCGCATATTTCACTTAGAGTGATGCTTTCTTGTAATTCTTTCCAGATTTTCAGTATTGAGAAAGCCTTACACTGTCAAATTATACAATTTGTCCTTTGAAATCCATATGGAGGTATTGACTCATATAGCTATATAAGCAGTGATTCCAAATCCAGTAAGTATTAAATACCTTCAGTAGGGAAATGAAAAAAAAACCCCTATTTTTTCATAATGCTTTCTTTCTGCTTTATGCTACTATAAGAATGCATGGAGACCTATGAGAAATAAATATACTTCTCTATTAAAAGCTGTTTGTCTGTTTTAAGTGATTCCAGTGCCAGATATATTGGACTCACTGAATGTTATTGATAGTTGAGTTGAAATGCTAAAAGAATCCATATACTTCGGGGGGATTATATACATCACCCTTTCTATAATTGTTCACAATTGGAAGTCAAATACATATATTTATCTCTGAAATGTGATCATGTGATACATCTTTACCAATAACATGATGTGTTCGGCCAATGCATATTAAAGACAGAACAAATGTGCACTATTTCCCTCCTACTGTCCTGCAATAGTCCCTTCTTGGCTTATTTGGTTTTGTTTGTTTTGTTTTTCTCAATGAATTTAGCTCCACTGAAATGTTTCTGAAATAGGAAAAGCAAAAACAAACATCAGCATAATGGTTATGAAAGTAATCAAGTTCTACCCTCAAGTTTAGGAATACAAGAACAAGCCTAATACAAGATCTTCCATTTGATCACAACCACAAGTTGTTTTTGTTTTGTTTTTTTTTAGCATGGCGCTTTCTCTTGGTGAGCCAATCTTTAATTCTTTCATGATTAAGTGTGAGTTTTCTAGACCACATAGAGTACATTCATGTTCAGGTTTTCTAATTACTAACTCTGAGCTTTTCAATAAGCTTTATAAGCTTTCCTTGTTCATTTTCCTCATCTATAGGATGGATATAACACCTCCCAGATTCATATTAATTCATGAACATCTCAGAGTATCCCTAGTAAGCTGCTTGTCCTGGACTATGCTCAGGAGACTCATCACTCCTTCTTTGATCCAAGTCATTATCGCCACTTGCCCAGAATATTGCAATATTTCTTTGCTTTCCACTGTGCCCACTGACATTGTATCATTGACAAGACAGCCAGAGTGATCATAAAACATGAAAAGGCTTCTAACAGCCTCTCATCTCAGAGCTTAGGGGAAACATGTGTCCTTATAACAACTAACTGGCTTTCACCTGCTCTGCCTACAGTGCCACACAACTTACACTTCAGGCCTCAGTTTGTATTATTCTCCCTGTTGGTTTCCTCCATTTCACAGATGATGGACTCCTCAGTGTACACTGTGTGGTCAGTTATACTCTTCCCATAGATAACTTCATGCCTCATTCTTTTGTCTCCTCAATACCTCTGTCATCTCACCAAAGTGTGTACCACCTATACACTTCCATACATATGCTCTCTTTTTTAATATTCTGATTGTTTTTTCCTATGCTTGTCATGGCATTTATAGAGGTCAAGTATTCATTCAGGCACTGTGGCATATACCTATAGTATCAGATATTCAAGAGGTTGAGATATAAAGATTACCTGACCCTAGGACTTCAAGACCAAAGTGGGATAGTGAAACTTTTTCAAAAATAAAATAAAATAATAAGATAATTCATTGTTTATGCTAATTATTTTACTTACTCTCCTAATGAAAGATTTGTGATGAGAGCTTTTAGTCTGTTCTATTTACTGATAGATTTCAAGCCCCAGAATTATGCCTGCAACAAGTACATACTCAAGAGATATTTATGAAATGAATGAATAAATGAATGTCATTTGCACTCTTCCAGATTTTCTTGCATGATACTCTTAAGGGTCGTTTCTTCCTACTGACCATTTGCCAGTCTTACCTCTGCATGATTTTGACTTTGGCACAGTGCCTATTGCTCCTTCTTCCATTTGATCTTTTGAGTCCACAGAAGTGACACTGGATGAGTTGCTACCTATTTCAACATATTAACCATTTCTCTCCCTCTAGAGACTCATATTCACTCTTTCCTTCGGCTTCAAAAATGCTCTACTCACATCCGAGTTAAAAACTATGACTTTTTCTGAGTCCTTTCAAAGAGGAAACATATAGTTGACCAAAATAAAGTGCAGCCAGTTGAACCCTAAATATAGCAACTTTACAGTATTTTGCAGTTTTCCAAGTTCCTCCAACTCTTTAATTCATTCATTAATTGTTCTTCTATCTAGAGTGTATATCCACGACTAAGTATTAATGTATAAATTTTGATAGAGTGAAAAAATACAAATTTTTCAAGATGCATTTTTCATTCTCAATGTAATAGTTTAGATTAATGATGTTATTCTTTCCCAAGGATGATTTCCCTTTATTATCAATATATCTCCTTAAATTTTCACATTATTAGTGGTTCCTTTTTCTCTTTCTCACTTTGATGGATACATACTTCATCAATAGAAATATCAGTGTTATCCTGTTGAAATGTAAAGCAGCTCAGGCTGCTTACTTTGTACATCTTTATGCACCTTCATTATCTCAGTTTTATATCATAATAGACTATCAAACTCATTTGACTATGTCTCAATATTTATCAAATTCAAAGGCTCAATCCATCTTTTCAATTCTTTATACAGCATCACATTTGATTCTGGGTCTTGACCGTCACTCCAAAACACATAAAATCTTCCTTGATTGAATTTTTACATAAGTTGTTAACTTTAATTTCAATTTTGGGAATAAAAATGATGAATAAAAATGGGTTATACTTAATCTATACCACAAATTCATATTATATATTATATATAAGCTATAAAATATGGAAGTATTTTATACTGTGCACTAACAATAATTTTTAAATTTTTATCTCATTAAATACTTTTTGCTTTTTATGCTACCTAGCATTTCTACCTCTAATGAGAATTTTTCATAATAGAGATTGCCCATTTTGATTGGAGTATATTACACTTTACATACCGGCATATTTCTTGATAAATATTCTATAATTATATTTACTTAAACTTATTCAGCATCTTATATTACCTTAATATAATGGGAAAACTTGAGAGTACAGGATAATCAGGGCTTACAAAACATTATATGTAAGAAGATGATGGTTATTATTCATGTAATACGAAGAGTTTTCACTGTCTTATTAAAATGCTATACATTTACAAATAACCAGTGTTTAATTCTTTTTTAAATTATTTCCAATTTTGAGGAATGTGTCTATAGAAATATATAGGGCTCATTTAAAATCTAAATGACCCCTTATTGATTTCAAAATCAATCTTATTTAAGAAAGCAAATTCATAAGTAGTACTAAGGTTCGCTGTCCCAGAAGCAAAAGAATATTGTAGAAAGTTTTTTTTTTCAAAATCTAGGGTGTAATAAATGAGCGATTTATAAAATCAGCCTATTAAGTCACACCAAATAGTTTCATAAATAATAGAACAGAGAAGTGTAATGTGAAATGTTGAAAACCCTCTGCAGTGGAAAAGTTTGTATCTGCTATGCATTAACTCACCATCATTCGACTTTGGAATAAGGGCCTCATTGAACAGGACTGATTGGATGAGGTAAAGAGTCACAGCTCCCTATGTTGATAGAGGCTGTTTCTCCCTTTCTGTATATGCCCACCACCAATAGTAGGCAGTGACTTTATGCATAGGTAAAATCTGCAGCAGGTGTGCATATAAAATATTTGAAACTAATAGAGGTGGGGGAAAGACAAAGCCAGAGTCAAAAAAGTATTCACAGCTTTGGAAACATGAATAGCTCAGTGGGACCGTCTGAGAAGGTAAAACAGTCATGCTAGGAGTGGGATGTTATCCAACTCATTTTTTATCTTAATGTTGGCTGCATTTCCTTCTAACATCACTTGAATTCTGTCTTCTTTTTTCAAGCCTGACTTTCCTGTCTTGCCATTGTTTTTTACTAGCTAGTGATATGATTTCAATTATTGTCCTTTCTGATGACATTACACAGGACAGATGCTGTCACCTGCAACACAAAAAAGTTTTGAGCAAACATAATTTTCTTCCTATGTGCTTAAAATTTAAATATCCAAAACAACAGTGTACTTAGTTTCCTACATTCTTAAAACATTAAAAAATTAACTGTTGAATGTTCCTCTCCTATCTTTTTAAAATGTTATGGCTTGTGTATAGATGTCCCCCAATGCCTCATGTGGTCATGTATGGGGCTTTTTTGGAGGTGGCTGGATCTAGAGGGTGTGATGCTGGAATCAATTCATGGTGCAACACTAGAATAAAGGCCCTAGGATGAAGAGTATGACTGCTATCCCTCCTAAATAGTCTGGATAAGACAAAAAGGGCAAAAAGTCACTGTTAAGATCTCTTGTTGTTTGCTACCTTGGGTCCACCATGAACCATTTCTCCTCTGTGACTCCCCTCTGCCAAGTCTCCCTGCCTTGGAGCCAGCCAATTATGGCCTGAAACCACTACAAACTGTGAGCTACATAAACCTCTCCTCCTTTAACATTGGATGTTGGGTATTGTGTATCAGCAATGAGAAAAGTAAGGCACAAAATTAGAAAAAATATATCAAAAAAGTAATAATTTTAATCATGAAGTAATTATTTGTAGAATTAAGGAAAAAATGAGATACTCTGTAACCATTCTGAGTATTCTATATTGACTAAAGAACTCTGTTGTTCATTACTTAATGGTTTTCTGGATTAACCATACCCATACAGAGTTTGACTTAGTCAACTGTTGTATATCATGTTAATGTTAGCTATGTCAGCATTTCTGAGTTGCTACATTTAGTATAGAGAAGAAAACACTTCTTATGGAAAGTTAGAAATCTAAAAAAGGAACATAAAAGTTTTCTAATCATAAATCAGTCTTTAAAGTCCAACTTGTGATGTGTAAAATATGTAACTGCCTATATAATCTTAAATTTCATTCATATGTATCTGAATTATCACATTTGAATTTACAAATGCTTATGAGAAAATGTTCACATTACATATTTAAATTACAGAATTAATTAATTGGATTAATTATTCCTTTTTTCATCCATTTTCTGAAGTCTCATTGTGTTCGTTTCCTCAACAAACAATCACCATTTAATTGTAAGGTATATTGTTTTGTATGTCCTTATTTTCAATTCCAAGTAAACTAGTCTTGAGTTTGAGGAGGCAAAAGATCTGTCTTGCAGGTACCTTTTTTCTATTTAAAGCAATTGAGTGTGCAAGTGCTTAGTAAGCACTTGTGGGTTTAATGATTAGTCTCCCATCTAGAAAATCAAAGAGTGATTTGACTCTTAGCATGAATGTATGAAAGAATATTTGATTATGTAAATGACTAAATCAGGTTACAAGAATCATATTTCTTTTTGTGTGTATTTTATCCCTTCAACTATACTTACCAAGGGACCATTATGAGTTAGCCACTTTGAAACACTATCAGAAAATGAGGTGATTAAAACATCTTTAGGAAATCATTGAAAAACATATTTAAGGAACTCATAACCAAGAGTAAGTTTTCTCCTTCTCTTCTGATCACTTATAAGTGTCATCAGTAATTTCTGGAGTATGGATTACTTCCTTAAGTAGTAACTTTTGTAATTTTGTCTACTCAGTGGAAGAATATGACAAGCAAAGGAAATAGCTAGAGCAAATACATGAAACTGAAAGAAGCCATTCTTTTGCATTTTTCTGTTGTTAAAATTAGTTATTATCTCAAAAACCTTTAGTATTTTGGTTATGTCTTCACTGGTTGAGACTTACAGAAGTCAGACAGTTCCTTTCCCAAAGTAGAAAGGGCCATTTTCCCATCTTTGACCAGGTACACAACTGATGGTAAAATTGTTGTGCATACCGGGGCTCTGCCAACTCTGTACTCCTAAATACTCCAATGGCTACTGTGGATTAATTCTGGTTTATAAAGAGGTAAGTTCATCTGGGAAGTTTGGGAAGTGAGCATTTGTTAGTAACTAAAAAACACTAGATTTCATCTGATTTCCAAAGGACAAAATATTACATTACATTATTCAATATTGACAATGCCATTTAATTGAGGATATTTAAGTTGGAAATAATAACATATGTATGTAAAATATTTTCAACAATCAGCAAGGTAGCTATATCTGTTTATGAATTCTAGTATGGTATGTGAGTTTTACTTCTACATAGTAATCATAGAAGGTTTTATGTTTATTTTAATTCCAGAGTCAGTAAAGATACCTTTAAAGTATATTCTCTAACTTAGACTCCCATTTTTGCGTATTGGTATTTAGACTTCTCTCCCATTTAGCAATATGTCACTTGACAAAGTATTCATTTGTGTAAGATTTATGTTCTCCCTTTCCACATAGAGAGATAATAGTAAAACCTATACTTTACTAGGTTGCTATAAAATTAAGTTATTCAGTGTAAAGTGCTTAGAATAGTGCCTGGAACACCATTTCCAAATATCATTTTCATGGCATTAACATAATCTGAATGAGATTCATTCTTCTATCATTTGATAGAATTAGATCTTAAACAAATTTTTCTGCTTTCTATATGAATATATTTAATTCACGTCAAAATATATTTATTAAAAGCTCTCCAACATTCAGTGGATGAATCAAGTAAAGATAAATTAATAAGAAAATTATGTTTAAAATGATTTCTTATGAAAGCTGTATCAAACATGAGCTAATTTGTATTAGTCTGAGTTTGGATTGCTCTTATGTACTAATTTCAAGTGCACTCTCTCGCCTCATTAATCCTTTTTCAATAATTCAGTTGAATCAATTACTCCTCCCACATCTGTCCCACTGCATTAATCTATAAGTCCCAGTAAGTTAAGCAGTTCTAGTTAAAAGAGACCAGAGGACTGTTTTGCCCATTTTAATGCAATTTTTCATGGTAAATTCCTCTCTAAAATGTAATATGAATCCAAAACCAATAATTATTCAGTTAATAAAATAATGTACCTTGTGCTGGTAATTACATAGATAAAATACCTATTGGACTTCATTTGTAGGAATTTACAGTCCCTTGTAAAAAATAAGCAATCTATTTATTTTATGTGTTTAGAAATGAGGAAACTACAATAATGTGAATATGTTATGGTTTGTATCCAGATGTCCCTCCAAAGCCTCCTGTAGTTGTAGGTGGGGCTTTTTCAAAAGTGGCTGAATCTAGAATGTGTGATGCTGGAATTGTTTCATGGTGCAATGCTAGGCTGAAAGACACTAGGATAGTGAGGGGTACACACCCTAAGTGGTCTGGATGAGATTTAAGCAAGAGCAGTGGTTGTCAGTGGCTTGCTTGCTTTTGCTGTCTTCTGCTTAATATGAACTGGTTCTCCTCCGGCAAGCTACCCTGCCTTGGAGTCTTCTGATAATGGACTGAAACCTCTACAAATTGTGAGCTAAATAAACCTTTCCCCTTTAACTTTTTGTGTCAGAAACGAAAGAAAAGTGACTAAGATAGACACGTAAAAATCTGAATAAGTATTGTATTTGCATGTATACTTGCTTCAATATGAATTATTTTGAATCAATGCCAAAACTATATAAAGCTGAAAGAAAAGAAATCATGAGAATAATTTAAATAATAAAAAAATCACTTTAAATCTCAGTGAAACTGATAGTCAAAATACATATGACTGTGATGTATATTTTGTACAAGGCTCCAATATAATTAAAGCAATGGGGAAAGTAGAATCTGTGCTAGGAAATTTAAAAGCAATGTCCCAGGAAACACATCAGTTTTCTTAGTTAATAAAATAAATAAAATGTTATTTACATGGGGAATGGCCACATCTCTAACAATAGCTGTGCAACAATGTACATAACCAATGGATAATTACCTTAATAATGCAGTCAGACCATAGTAGGCAATTTATTTAAAAATCTATATTAGAAAGTCTCTTCAAAGCCGAAGCTATAACGAAGTTGAACAAAAAGAAATAATGTAATGATACAAAACTTAAAGAAATTCTATGCTGAAGTTTTTCTTTTTTTTTTTGAACAACTCTATCAAAATTCAGCATGAACATGTAATTATCTGACTTCACTATTTGTTCATAAACCCACTACAGTTTTTCTTATTGCAAAATGTAAAAATTTAATAACTTCTAACATTCAATACCAAAGTAAAATGCCTATGGTTGAAATAATTAATTGAATATTCCCAAAGAGCCAAGAGGATTTTGAAAGTTCAAAAATAAAGAAATATCTTAGATATGTCAGTTATTCTGATCTTCCAATTACATATTGTATACATGTTTTGAAATATTTTATTATATACCAAAAATATATACAATTTCTGAGTCAAACGAAAAATCACTTATTTTGAAAAGATGTGTTTATTTTAAAATCTTTAACATTTAACATGGTTTTCTCTATCCTTCTTAAAAATTATTCTAAATAGCTTTTCATAAATGCAAAATCATGTCAATTTTTGGATTATTTGCCAAAACTAAAAGTTTAATGCAGTCATGCAATAGATTTTCAAAAATACATGGGGCCATATAATTGTTCTTGCTGTTACTGCAATATTAATGCTTCTTTCACCTTCACAAAAACAATTTGGTGTACTCAAATAAACATTAGATTTTTAGACAAAAAAACCCTGTTCTACATTATAGTTCAGCAAATAACTGTCTTAGGTGGCCTAGTAATTTTCTTTGGATCCTAGTATCTCACTATAAAATTAAGAATTGGGAGAGAAGCTCAGCTGGTCCCAGCACCCAGAAGGAAGCTTCCCCACTGCCGACCCAGGCTGCTAGGGCAGAGAAGGTGAGCCGGTCCCAGAACCCAGAAGGAAGCACCCCTGCAGCCATCCCAAGCTCACAGGGCAGAGAAGGTGAACCACTTGGGTGCCAGAAGCAACCCCCCCCCCCCC
>NW_004624755.1:2653461-2687882 GCF_000247695.1 Heterocephalus glaber | reverse complement strand
AAGAACCAAGAGATTCATGTAATGGTACAAGATCCCAATGATGAATGTAACTGTATTTTATACCTAAAATGTACCAATAAAGTTAATAGGGGGAAAAAAAAGATACTTCATTTCTATTAATTGGAAAAAAAATTAAGGATTGGAAAAAGTTATCAACTCTAAGGTATATAATCTTTGTCGGCTTTGATTCAACATACAATTGTACCAGCTTTTATTTTTCAACAAAATTTAATAATTTTTAAAAATGAGTTAATATTATATGTGAAAATATTCAGATATTCATATATTAAAATAAAGAATAAAATTTTAAGATTACCCTGCACAATTATCTGAATGTCATTTGTTTTACAAGGGTCAATAGAGTCAGATCACACACATAACTACAAGATTATTTCATTTAGGAGACAGAAATAGCTAAAATTGTCTGGATGTGATGGTGTAGCTCTGCAATTTCAACACTCCAGGAAACTGAGACAGGATGATTGCAAGTATGAGCACAGCCCGGGCAGATTATCAGACTAGTGAGACCCTGTCACAAAATTAAAAATTTTAAAAGTGAAGGAGGTATATCTCAGTGGAAAGTAATTGAGTTCAGTCTGCACACACACACACGCGCGCACACACACACACACACACAATAGAAAATGAAATGGCTAAAATTTTGTAAGCACAATGGATGATTTTCTCTATTTATATTTTAAAATTTTTGGTAATTTTTGCATATTCTTTCATTTAATCATTAATATGCACTTTATCAAACATATTTTTTTCTTTATTTGTGTTTTCGATACAGGAGCTCACTTTGTAGTGCAGGCTGGCTTGGAACTCAATTTGTAGCCCAGGCTGACCTTAAACTTGAAACAATCCTTCAGCCTCAACCTCCTAAATTCTGGGATTACAGGCATGTGTCACCACCTTGGCTCAAACTTGTTTTTATAATTATCCTAAGAGAACATATTGGGAGTTGGGTATGATCTTTAATTTCATACTTTTTAATATTTAGTGATAGAAAAAATAAAAATGGGTTTTAGAAAGTTTGTGATCTTCTGAAATATTTAACAAATATTCTCTGCATGTCAGCATATTTCTGAGAATAATATCCATAGCTCCCATGAAACTTGAAGTAAATTTTCTTTAAAAAATAGTACTATGCAAAAAGCTATGTAGGAAAATCAACTTACATGTAGTATTCTTGCATGGAAAAGTTATCTTTTACTCCCTTCAGCTCCATAATAAAATGAATATTTATCCATTCCAAGAAACAACATTGTAAATACACAGACTCCAAAAATTTGGTTAAACTAGAGAATATTAGCAGTTAACAATTCCTGAGATTAATTTTATTAACACTATTGTCTGGATAGACTTGAAATCAGTTTTGTTTTTTTCTCTATAAATACTAAAGGACAGGCTCTGTTCAAGAGGACCTATGTTTACCATTTACAAGTCAATACTGATATAATTGCAAAAGTCTTAGTTTTGTACTTTGGTTTTAGACAAGAAAAAAATAACTTTAGTCCTAGACGATAAGGAAATATGAGCTCGTTACACTCAAATAATATACTAGTAATAATTAAAACCTACCAAAAATTAATAGGAAAGTGCCTGTTGTGTCTATTGACACACGAAGCAGTTATTTTGCTAGCGTAGAGTCAATAACAATATATTTTGTAATATTTAAGGTGATTTATAGTGTGATGGTTTAGTCAATAAAGATTTTACATTCATACTGTCAAAAGGATCACAAGGTTGTCATTTGCTGAAAACCTGAACCATACTTAAGGTATTCTCTTAGACATCAAAATGACATAAGCCTATCCTATAAAATGTTTCTCTCACAATCAGGGTGACCTGTAGAAAAACTTGGTTCAACCTAGAAGTTTTGTATTTTGACAAATGCAGAGGATCAATAATTACTCTTTATTATAGTGTTGGGTTCAGGTCTGGACTGTACATAGAAATGAATCCTCTGACCAAATTTTTTTTCCATTACAGTATAATCTTCCCAACTGTATCATGGCCCATACTAAGCAGAAAGAAGTACTGCTTTAAATATTGTGAGAAAATTGAGCACCATCAAACTTACTACCATTATGTGTGATACAGAGGATTTTATGTGACACATTAAATTAGTCAGTCTCCCCAATATGCCATTCAGATCACTTTGGGATAACAAGGTCTGTGCTGTATAAACTAGACAACATTACTTCAAAGTGGACTGTATTTCTGTAATACAGGCCTGGCAACTAGCATTGAGAGACAAGTACTGGCTGCCAGATGCTTGATTTTCTTCCTCACGAAAACATGAAGGAAAGAGCTGAGGTGGCCAAAAGGTTCACAGCCATTTTCTAACATTAAATCCTGGATTATGAGTTTACAGTATTTGGAAGGCATGGGGATGTTAAGCAATCTTTCATAGCTGCACTCATTGAGACAGCTCCGTAAGGAAGAGGCAGGCTGAGGCAGATCAGGCCACCAACTCCATAAATTGAAGAAACCTGCAAATGATAGCATTAGCAATAGCCCTGAAAAAGTGCAGCTACCAAGCATGCTTGCTATGGAAAATCAAAAAGGCAGCACAATCATTGCTTAGCATTTTCCTAGCCTACACAGTTATTATGTAAGTGAAAGTGTGTAATGAGCTCATGAACCTTTATGAACAGGGAGTCCTAAGCTTTATTGAGAGCAATTGTTTATCAGGAAATAGAGTTTGTAGTGAATTTTCCTCAGAAATGGTAGATATATTAGTCATGTAACTTGGACATTGGATTAGAATGCTATTAATATCTTGAGGATCTCTTCTTGCCTGTATCAACTCAGCTTTTGAAACACTAATTGTAGTATTTCATTAAATAATATGGGGTATAACCACTACATCTATTCTAGTCTATTTCATCTTAGGTACCTCTGAGGCAAAGGATATTTCACTCAACTCTGATGGAATATCTGATGAAATGGCCTGGTTTTTTGATAGTATCCAAAGCAAGGTGACATGCCTGAAATTAGTACAGAATTTAAGGTTAGGATGTCATATTTAAGAACTGATTGAGAAGAGAGGGTCAAACATGATAAGGACTCTGGCTAGTCAAAACATTAAAAATAAAAGGCACCATCCCAAAGAAGAGATAATCCAGAGAACTGACGAGTCAAGAAGATAAAGCAGATGATTGACAAGACTTTTCAATGGGACAGAAGTGGTGTGCACCTGGCTGAGTGAGGATGGCTATGCAACAGAGAAGGGAATACTATGCACAGTAATATCTCAGTTCACAAACACTTCTGTGCACAAAAAACTTGATGCTCAAACAAAATTGTTCCATAAAATTTTGGTTCTAATCACAAAATCCACAGCAAGTAACAAACACAACCATAGTCATCTTCTTCACACAAACATAAAGCCGCCATCTTCCCCAAAATCTCAAAACAAATTAAGTTAGTGAACTGAGGTACCAGTACTTTTAAAATCCATTCCTTTTTTCAGTACTATTTATTCGGGAGTGTATCCAACAATATAAAATGTAGCTCTCTTAGTCTAGTTCTGATCATATCTGAGCAGCTTTGCATACATTTACTTGCTTTCTTAATCCTTGGCTGTCTTCAGTTTAGCAGGCATGTTCATTTCCACACTATTGCTCATACTTTCTTCTACAGAAAATGGCATTTCTCTTCCTCTCTTTTTTCTCTTTTTTTCTATTCACTATGAAGACTTACTTCAAATTATACTTTTTCTGTATACCTTAATTATTATCAATAGCAAAAGAGTTCTCTCAAGTTTCTAGCTAATATTTGAACAAAAATAGTGAGGTATTGCCATGAAATAAGCAAGGCCTTTTGTACATTTGTAACTGTGGACAAATGAAAACACAACTAAAAAATAAGAAACGAAAAAGAGATTTGGAAAAATATGAACTTCTACTAAAGAACATTGATAATATAATTTTAATGAATTTAAAAAATTGTTTATGAATATATATGAATATGTATGATAAATAGTATGCTTAATTGTATCCCATATGTCAACAAAATAAAGCGTCAAGCACTGAGTCACAGTACACATTCTTTGTTTTCATAATATAGTGATTAGGTCTTAATCATATTTTGAAGAAAAGAGTAAGAAAATAAATTCACATGTGGATTATAAGACTACTAATCATCTAACTTTTCTTTTAGGCAAACACTCTAGGTTGTAGAAAGTTACAATAAAAAATTAGCTAAGAAAGCATTCAATTCAAAGAAATTAATAAGAAGAAATCACAACATTTTAATAGCACAAGACCAAAAGGTTTTCATTGAACATTTCATTGGCAGATAGGACTGTGGACACAGGAATGAGAAAGTAGCAACAACATTTATCAACAAGCTTAGAAGAAACACAATGAAAAGGGGCCAGTAGGGGAAGTTAATTCTCTAATAAGTTACAAGGTGTCATTGTAAATTGGATTGGATATTGTTGGTATAAAGAAAAAGCTTGTCCTTTCCCTTCTTTCCTTTCCCCTTCTCCTACCACTTTCTCTACCCCTTTGGGCCTTTTCTTCCTATTTCAAATTGTCAATTATTCATTTTAATCATTTCAAACCTTATTTACACTTTCAGTTTCTCACATTAGAGAAACTATTTGGTATTTACACATGTGTGTCCTATTTATTTCACTTAAGAGTATGGCCTCAATATGCATCCATTTAGCTATAAATGTCTCTAGTTTCTCATTCTTTATGGCTGAGCAGTACTTCATTTTATTTAAAAAAAAACACATCTTCTTTATCCAGTTTCTAATTAATGGGCACTTGGGCTGTTCCCATGTTTTAGCTATTACAAACTGTGCTTCTATCAACATGGGTGCACATACATCACTGTGGTAAGATTCTTTTAATTCTTTTGGGTAGATACCCAGAAGGGGAATAGCTGGGTCAAATGGGACCTCTATTCCTAGGTTTTTAAGGTACCCCATACTGTTTTCCACAGTGGTTGCACCAGTTCCCACCAACAATGGAGAAGAGTTATGAGAAAAGAAGAACATGGAAACAAAGTCTATGTAAATAAGGAAGGGTGGAGAGGGTGAAAGGTGCACATGTAATGGGGAAAAAATATGAACCAAGATACATCATGTACAGATACAAGCACCCAATGAAAAATGTAAATGTATTGTATACCTAAAATGTACCAATAAAAGAATTTAAGCAAAACAAAAAAGAAAAAGCTTGTCAAATACAAACAAATCCTTATAGTTCTACAAAGTGATACATGTAAAATATAACAAATGTATATATTACAAAATATTAGATGTTATGAGCTGATTCAAAGTGTCTAAACATAAGAGATAGAAAAGGGTAGAGGGGAGAATAAAGAGAGAGATCTAAATGGAATTGAAAATTAGGAATGAAAAAGATTCAAATTTACTTGTAAAGGATATAGAAAGAGTTGTAGTCATAGAGACACAAGAATAATATACATACTACTAAAAAGTAATGTCAGGGAGCCAAGAACATAATTTAAGCCTCTACACTCCAAGAAAAATTAGAATAGGAAATAAAATATGAAAAACATAGCACAGAAGTAATTAATAAATGCTGTATATGTGCAATATTTCCTAGGCCCATCATAACTATTTTTTTTATTATTTTCTGTAACTCTGATGTACTTCTGTTACATATTCACTCTGTGGTGAGTATACTACCCATTAGAACATTCAAAGGACACAAAAATTGATTAGAGGCTCATTCTGCTCTAAAAAAGTGCATTCATTGCAAAACTGTATTTATTTATGTATTATTTATTTATTTATTGCAAAACTTTTAAAACTAGTGTTTAAACATAGTAAATAAGATGCTTCAGGTGAAGATGGTCAGGCATAGTATTGTGGTGAGGAGGAAAGGACTTCAGGAAGAAAATATTTTTTTTCCTTTTTCCTTTTGTTGTTGTAGCAAAAAGTGTGTATGGTTTTTTACACACACACACACACACACACAGAGGCTTATTTTAATATTTCAAATATATCAGTCTGGTACATCATAGTGCATTGATGAAGTACATTAGCAAAGTGCAGCAGACAATTATGATTTCATCTTTGTCAATTTAGATAACTTTTTATGTAAGACAAATTAAACATAGTTTTGTATGAAAGCCTTGATACCACCAATTTGCATTGTCTGGATTGGTGCATGAAGTTTGAACCACACAGTTCACATCCTTCATATAATGCTATGAATTGGATGATTTTACCACCCACCTCTCTCCCTGCCATCCACCAAACTCATGTATTTAAATCCTACCTTTTAAAATGTTGCCTACTAGGGTTGTGGGTCTTTGGGAGAATGCAGCCCTAATGATTGGATTGAGTTATTTTACAATCTTACTTAAATGACTTTCGATGACATCTTTCCTAACTTCAAAATTAATCTGGCTCTTTTCCCATTGACACTTTAGTGTGTTGTTTGCTGATGTAAGATAATATTCAAAACACTGATACTTTTTGAATCTTTACATATGTTATTCTCTAATGCCTGGGTGCACATTCCTTGAAGTTAAAAATATATCTTACTCTTAACTTCAAATATCTGCTCAGTAGATGGCATATATTAGATATTCAATGTGTTCATGAATAAAGAATTTTTAAGACTGTATAAATATGGAAGTTTGTGACATTACTAGATGAAAAATGTATTCCTTTTCTTAGCTTGAAGTGACAAACAGGAATGAATCAAATCACTCAGCATGCCAAAAAAAGGAAAACAAAAAGTTTAAAAGTAAAATACCCTAAAGAAATCATTCTTTTTTTATTCATAAATGAAACACTTGTGTGTACAAGTTAAAGTATCAAAAATCTTTTATCATGCCAAGGAACAATTTGGAAAGAAACTCATTATAAGGACAAGTAAATGTGAGCAAGAAGAAAGAGCAAATGATTTTGAGATAGACAAGTACACAGAGTAAGAACTCTTGAGAGTAGAATAAGTTTATAGAAACATTCAGACATATGTCCAGATACCCTAACTCAGATGTTTACACAATTTTTTTTTCCTGAATACTAAGCTCAATCTCCTTAAGCTATGTTATTTCTGAAAAAAAAAAAATAGAAGAGTTCTAGGTAAAAGATATACAAATACATGCAAAAATTTTTTCTTGGAAAAACTTGTAATTATTACACAGCATTTACTTATACTTAAAAAGTGTCCATTTTTTTAAATGATTGGATTTTAAAATATGACTTTTCATGATAGTTAATAGGAACATTCTTTGACTATCATGATGTGTTTTTAAATATCAAGGATCCAATGCCATAAATATTTATTAAAATTTCTTGATCTGTAAAAGTCATATAGTGTTTATTATTTCCTATATGTTTGTATAACATTGTTCCTAGGATTATATGCATGATAAATAATATGATTTTAAATGGTTATATGTTTGGGTAATATGCACATAGCTATAATATTTAATTCAAGAAGCAATTTAAAATTTAAAGCAGTTGTTTTTCTTAAATTTAAGGGTACTAAAGAAATGTTCCTAATGAGGAAAATATAAACCTACTACTGTAAATTTTCATGAGTACTAGTGAGAAAGAATGATGTTCTCTCTCAGCATTATATTTGTTAAGAGGACAGTAAGTGTACATTATGGTACAGATCTGTCCCATGCCAGCACGATCATATTTCAGGGTGTTTGCCACATCATTTTTCCATGATCCCAGATTGACTCTGGGGATGCCTTCTATAAAATGTAAAGCAACCTTCTGTCTCTCATAAATCATAATTTGTGTTCCTTATGTGTGAACAGAAGGTGTAGGTAAACAAACCAATTTGTGAAATTTAGCTATTTTTCTTTAAATTTACTATCTCCTCAAAATCTTATTTCAGTTTTTATTGAACTCTTCTTCAATCTTGAATCTTTTTTCCCCTTTTCACATAGTTAACTAATTGAATGTGATATTTAAATAATGAATCACAGACTACAATTCTTGTCATTTTCTCTGTTGTTGTATTTCAGTGTCTATGCAATATATCTAATTTCATTGTTGGTCTGTCCTTCCTACTGTTTCACTTATCTATTATTGTATTTAGGAAACACTCAAAACTCAGAGAGAAAAAAAAGAAAAGAAAGGCAAGAAGAAAATTATAGCTTTGTTTGGGTTTTACAATTGGAACAGGTTTTTGTGGGAACAACCTGCGTCTGTTCTCCGCATCATCAATTCAATTCGATTTAAATTTTAATTTCCAGGATGGCTTACACATATTCAGCAATTTGTTACTGGCTATGGCATAGAAGCTAAACTGATAACTGTCATCTGAGGGTTCAGATTCTTTTCCATGTAATTTCACCACAGTTTTGCTTGTGTTACCTCAAAATGTGACAGCTAGTTTCAGTAAAGAACCTCTTAAAGCTAAATATTACAAGAAGAAAAAAAACTAAAATTGTCAGTTCGTTTTATAGGATACTTATGGAACTTACATGGAGTCACTTCTAACGTATTATATTAATGACCAGTCAGATGATCAGTCTGAATTCAAGGAGATGGAAAACAAACCACATCAAGGGCCAAGATTTAAATTACAGCTTCTCCTTCTTCAGTCCCAGTGAAGCAGAACTTAAAGGAAAAAAGAGCATGTAAGTCCAAAAGCAGGAATAGATGAACTAAATAAACTAAACAAGATTCTTGAGGTGTGAGCTAAAACAACCCACCAGGGCTAACTGTATATCTGAATCTAGAAGCAAATTCAGCTCAATTCACCAATACCCTCTCGCTGGGCAAGCCATACTAGGCATTCAAGGACATTTAACCCAAATCCTAGAACATAAAATCCTGGCTAGATGCCAGTCATCCTGGAACACCCCTCTCCTGTCAGCAGGTAAGCCAGGGACAAATAAATACAGACCAGTACAAGACCTATGAACTGTAAATACAGTTCACCCAACAATGCCAAATCTGTACACATTAATGGAACTTATTCCAACAAGTGCTGCCTGGTTTACTTGCTTGGAATTAAAAGATATTTTTCCTGTTTGTGCTGTGAACTGATTAGCCAGCTTACCTCTACATTTCAATGGGAGGATCCTGTCATGGGCACAAAAGAACAGCTATACTGGATTAGGCTTCCTCGGGGATTCAAAACTCTCCTACAATCTTTAGAAAGGGACTGGCAGCTGACCTCAAAGCTTTCATCATACCAAGGGACAGCTGCATCCTGCTGGAGTATGTAAATAATCTCTTTTGGGCTGGCCCAACCTGAGCAGTCTATTATCAGGAAACCAAAGATCTCATTTGCTATAGAGGGATAAATATAAGATATCCAAAAGAAGAAAAAGACACAAATTTGCTGACAAGAGGTCAAATACTTAGGCTTCATAGTGACTCAGGGCAAACAAAAATTAGGCACAATGACTGCAGGCTGTCTGTGCCATCCCAACCCTAACTAATAAGAGAGTTTCTAGGGATAACAGGATTCTGCCTCATCTGGATCCCAAATTTCTCACTTATGGCTAAGCCCCTAAAAGCCACAAAGGGGGTCAGGGGAGAAATGGAGCCACTCCTCTGGGAAACTGACCAGAAAAGAACATTTTAAAAGATCAAAGAAGCTTTGACTCAGGCTCCAGCCTTGGGATTTCCAAATATAACCAAACCTTTCTTCTTATATGTCCACATGCAGAAAAAAATGTCCATGGAAGTATTTTTTTTATTAAGTTTATTGGTACATTTTAGATATATAATACAATTACATTCATCATTGGGAACGTGTACCTTTACATGATGTATCTTGGTTCTTATTTTTTCCCATTCCCCTGCCCTCTCTTCACTCCCTCTACCCTTCCCTCTTTACAAAGACTTTGTTACCATTTTTTCCTTTTTTCATATTTTCCTTTTCCCTTCTTTCCTTTCCCTTCCCCCTCCCACTTCCCCTACTCCTTTAGACATTTTCTTCATATTTCAATTGTCAATTATACATTTTGATCCTTATTTACACTTCTAGTTTTTCACACCAGAGAAACTATTCGGTATTTACATGTTTGTCCTATTTATTTCACTTTCAAGTATAGCCTCAATCCATAGGAGTATTAACTCATGTCTTTGGGGTCCTGGCATCACCCAGTGATATACTTGTCAAAACAATTAGACTCTATGTCCCCGGTTTGGCCTCCATGCTTCAGGACACTTGCTGCCACTGCCCTACTGCCACAGGAAGCTGCCAAGCTAACATTGGGACAACAACTGATCATTTGAGTATGATACTCACTTATAACTTCAATGGACTGCAGAAGGCACCATTGGTTATCAAATCTGAGGATGACTTGATATCAAGGGCTCCTATGCAAAAATCTGTGGATAACCTTAAAGAATGTGAACAATCTTAATCTAGTCTCCTTGCTCCCAGTCAAACTGGGAACCCACCTTCATGACTGTGAAAATAGTGGATGAAGTATTCTCAAGCCAGAGAGATCTCACAGATTCCCCCTTCAGAGATGCAGATGTTCAGTATTTCACTGATAAAAGTAGTTTTGCGCTAAAAACAGTCCAACAGACAGGATGTACAATGATGACATTGGACCCCTGTGGTAGAGGCCCAGCCTCTGCCCACTGGAAGCTCAGTCCAGAAGGCAGACCTAATAACTTTGATAAAAGCTCTTTTATTAATGAAGGACAAAAATAGTTAACATCTATACTGATTCCAAATATACTTTTACAACATTGCATGTACATGGGGCCATATATAAGAAAAAAACACTTTGATTGCTGCAGGAAAGGAAATAAAATACAAAGAGGAAATTTTACAGCTGTAAGATATAGTATGAGTCCCAGAGAAAGTGAGTATTACGTACGATAAGGAGCATCAACTGACTGGAATATTAGAACCCAAAGGAACCATAAAATAGACACAGGGGCAAAGTGGGCTGCTATGACAGCACTCCAACCCAAAAGAAAGACCCTAGCCATGCCTCATAAACCACAGCCTACTCTTCTGGAGATCCTGAATTACTCTCTAGATGAAAAAGCCTAGTTTGCCCTAGAAGTTGAAGATTATATAAAGCCAGGGATAATAAAAAGTTTGCTGATAGAAGGCTAGCCATTCCCAAAGTACTGGGCTGTAAGTTTATAAAACAATACCATCAGGGATCTAACATGAAAAAAAAAAAAATTACAAACATCACTAGGCTGCCATTTCTATGTGCCATGGCTTACTAACATCGTTTGAACTATTTGTGAGCTATGCCTAACCTGTGCCCCAGATAATCCAAAGCAAGGGTCTAACCAGGCCCAGGGTATTCATAAAACAGGAGCTACTCCATGCAAAATCTTGCTTATGGACTTTACTAAATTGCCTTAAGCCAGTGGCTGTCGATATATATTAGTGCTTGTCTGCACCTTCTCAGGATGGGTTGAGACCTACACTACCCAAACAGAAAAGACACAAGAAGTCACCAAAATTCTGTTAAGAGACATCATCCCAAGATTTGGACTATGCCCTAACCTTAGGGTCAGACAGTGGACATTTGTAGACAAGATACCCGAGGAGGTAACCCAGATGTTAAAGGTAAAATGGCAATTTCACATGGCTTACTGGCCACAAAGCTGAGAAAAGATGTAACACATGAACTGGACAATCAAACAACTGCTGAAAAAAATACTGTCAAGAAACCTACTTGAGATGGGATCAAGTCCTGTCCATGGTAATTCTTTCATTGTCCACCATTCATCTCTGGTTTTACTTAGTTGTCTGCTCTAAGTTTAAAATGAAGAATTCCCCACAAATATGTTGGCCACCAAACTAACAACACTCATTTCCTTTGATAATCACATTTCACTGTAGGTAATAGCATTTATAGCATCTAACATCTATTGAAAACTCTAAGTAAAAAAAATGTGTTTTTGTTGCAGAAATCTCAAAAAGAAATACACAGAGACACAGCATTTGGATAAAATAATAAAATTTCTTCTGGAGAATGGGCGGGAATGCCAGAAACCAGTCTGGTCAGTATCTGGGACCCCTTCGTTCAGCATTTCCCTTTTTATATCCTTTTTAGCCATTATCTCATCCCTAGTGGTCTTTGATATGTAAATACAATTCTAGTTCCTATTTACAAGTAACAGACACAAGATAGGCCATATGCATTGTAAATTCACCCTGGCATGGTAACTTTGTTAGGTTAATGAAGTTACTGGATAGAGTCAGATAATCTTCACTTTATACAAGGAGTTACAGGAAAAGCAAATCTTAAAAGAACACATTACTTATTTTGCTTCTACAACTACTTAATATTCAATCTATTAAGTTATCTAAAACTTTTCTGTATCATTTTGGTATCATTAGGCTATGTTCTTATTTACTCTTCCTTTTATTTTTGTTGCACATGTTTAAGATATATAATATATCTTTGTACAAATATGTGGAGTGAAATGATTACTCTAGTTGTTATAACTTGTATGCAGATGTTCCCACAAAGCCTCATATGCTCATAGGTGCAGTTCTTTGGAGGTGGCTGCATTTAGGGTGTGTGAATATGCAATAAGGGTAAGTGATAACTAAATTGATTTAGCATAAATGCTAATTGATTAAGCATAAATCACTAGTGGTGGATAATGTTAACCCCACCCTGGGTTTGGGTGGCACCAGTCAATAGGCCTGTAGAGTTTGGATGCATTACAAAGTGAAATGAAGAAGGAAGGCTCACTTCTATTTCTTTGGAGGCGCTCTAGTTTTACCTTCATCTTGGACATCTCTCCTTGCAGCCAACACAGACACTTCAGCCTTCCATAGCAGACCCTTCAGCCTCCTGGTATGGTCTTGAATAGGACAGTACAGTGAGTTCTACACCTTCTAACTTTGACTAAATCTCCCAGACCTCCAGAGCAAAGACAGGATTTTTGCATTTTTCTACACCTGATTTATGTCTTTTATTAAATTTGTTTTTTAGTGAGCACTGACACACTAGATAAGCAAAATTATATATCTACCATTTCACATAGCTACCTTTTGATGTATATGGTAAGTACACACAAAAATGTATCCTTTTAGCAAATTATCTGTGTATAACAAAATATTATTAACTATAATTGTCATGATGTACATTAGACTTTTGGCATTATTCATTCTGTATAACTGAAATTTAGTACACCCATTCACCTACATGTCTGATCCCACCATCTTACCATTGACAACCACTGTTCTACATTCTATGTCTATATATTCTTCTTTTAAAATTCCACATATACATGAGATCATGCAATTCTTTTTTTCTGTGCCTGGCTTAGTTCATTTAGCCTATGTTGGAGCTTCATCCATATCATTCCAAAATGGAAGATCTTCTTCTTCAAATAAATAATATTCATCTATACCTATATCCATACATATATGCAAGTATTTCATTATTCATAGATCCATCAAGGTCATTTAGGTTATTTCCTTATTTGCACTCTTTAAGATTAATACTTCTAGGAACATATAACTGCACAAAGCCCTGCTAGGTACTAATTTCATTAAATTTGAATATATACACAGAAAAGGGGTGATTGAATCATATGTAGCTCTATTTTTAAATTTTTGCATACTGTCTTCCATAAATGAATATAAGAATTTACATTCTGTAGACATCTCCATATTAAATCATTATTTTTCTCATTTTGAAAAGGAGATTGAAAAATCATTGTAGCTCAGTGATTTATTTAAAAACTCACAATCAATGTTTAAACTGTCTTATATAAAGTCATATACTGTACTATTGTAAACTGTTATATACTCACTGCTTTTACTTCTAAACTGGAACTGTTACATTAATACTGTCAGGTATTTTGGTTAAGGAATGGAGCTCTAGCTTTTATAATCTGTTTGGTGTTACACTGTAAAAAATTGTCTAGGCATGTGTATATATTTATAAAAACATTTTATGAATGTTTTAAATATTATATACTGGCATATATAATAAAATTTTTATCACATGGACTTTCAATATACTTAAATAACTTCTCAAACCATATAAATGGCAGTTGGATAATTCTTTTTAATACTTTAAGCAATACATATGCCAATACAAATTTAAGAATCACATTGGGCTGTGGGTTTAGCTCAGTGGTGCTGCTGACTGCCTCTCAAGCCCAAGGTTCTGAGTTCAATCCCCAGTACCCCTCCCCAAAAAAGCAGAATGCAAATTTGTTTTTTACTTCCATTCTCCTTCCTCCCTTCTTTTCTCCTGTCAGATCTGTTTTATAAGACTAATTTTACATCACCACCATATTCTCACATAAAATTTAGAATTTATATATTGGTAAAGAAATCTGAGAATTTTACAGGGGTGATATGATTCTATAGATCATGGAAGGACATAGTTTTATATATCTTTCCAACAGTGGGTCTTAGAATTGTTGAATATGATATATCCTTTTAATGGTATAGGCCTTTAAAGAGTTTTTTTTCCCAATAAAAGTTTACAGATTTTGAGGTAAAATTTTATATTTTCATTATGGTTATTCTTTTTTTTTTTGGCTGTGATTTCTTTTTTAAAGTTTTATTTTAATATAATACAAGTGGATTTTAATAAATAAAATATAAAGGCAGTTCTATGGAACGATAGTTTTTCATAACAAAAATGATTAGAGAATAAAAATGGCAAATACACTGTGTATCATGATCCAAAAATAATATATTACATTTGCTATTCCCTCAGCTCATTTTCTAATAATATCATATCTTTTTTCATAATACATTTTAATTATTCATGAAGTGTCTCACATTCTGTATAATTTTGAACAAGTTCTTCCTAGTTCACAATATTTAGTATTATTTTTGGTCTTTATTGTCACTTTGAGTTTCTCACACCGGACTAGGTATCTTGCCAAAAGAATTAAAAGCATCATACCACAGTGATATGTGCACATCCATGTTTATGGGGGCACAGTTTGCAATAGCCAAATAATGGAATCAACCTAAATGCCCATCAACTGATGAATGGGTAAAAAATATGTGGATTTTTTATGTAATGGAGTACTATTCAGCCATAAAGGATGAAACTGAGACATTTCTAGGTAAATTGATGCATCTTGAGAAATACTCTTAAGTGAAATAAATTGAACACACTTCGTCATTCTTAAATACTGAATTTTCATTGTTATTATACTATTAAATTTAATTTTATAATGACTTCTTGCTTATATAAAACTTTGTGTTTATATTATTTATGGAATCTAATATTATTTAGATTCTGCTGAATACACTAGATAAATACCAAATTGTGTTGAAAATTACTTAATTTTGCCCATAATAACAGTTTTAATGCTTGATTTTTCTAATCTTTTCTTTCTCCTTATAGTCCTACTATATAGGACTTTTAGAATCACATTACATAAAATAGTAATGTGATTACCTATACTGATATGTAAAATAGTAATGTAAATCACCTATACTGATTTGTACACAATTTTATCTTATCTCTTTTTTATTTTCCCTCTATATACTTTCTATTCTAATTAATTTTTGTAGCTAAAATTCTTTTCTCCATATAAGTAATTTCCAACTAATGAAACTCTTGTCTTGAACTCGCATGAGACATTTCCATATTTAAGATTCAGACATTTTATGGGAATGTAAATTCCATGGGACCTTAAGCCAGTTTCTCCCTAATAGAACTAAGAACTTTTAATACTTATTTTTTTTGTAGGTTAAAATGCATATGAATTACAACTTATTGCTTCTATATAATATTTTGAAGAGAAGAACTGCATGTACCTTTCTCAGAAGTATAAATTCATATTATTGGAAAAGATGGCTTATGTAAAGCTTTAGAAAAAGATTTCCCAATAAAAATGTAGTTTAAAGAAGCATGTCACGATGCTTGTTACTGTTGTCACTTAATAGAGAAGTTCCACTAACACCTTCCTTGAATGAGGTCATTGGGTTACCATTTGATGTTCTCATAATCAATTATGCTTGTATCAAGAGAGTGAACAAAACTTCTTGAACTCTTCTTTTGATCCACATCAATGTTTGCAAACAGAAACATTTTTACTCATTTAGAAACACAAATCAAGTATTGAGTTATTTCTATGAAAGGAACAACAACATGAATATAGGACCAGCAAAAAAAGTTCTTAGTGTAGGGGAATTGCAAACATTTCATTTGTCTTATAATGTCTAAAATTAGACTAATTTTAGAGAAACAAATAACCTGTAGCTTCAGATAATATTAAGATTGACAAAGGAGCTTAGTATATTTAATATGGATGAAAATCTTATTCAAGTTGTTCCTCTTCATCTCGTCACTGTCAATGATCCTCAGTTACTATTACTGAGAATGGTGCTCAACCACAACCTGCCTCCTCTTCCCCCAGACAAAACCTTCACAGCCTATGCTGGGTTTATATCCTTATAAGGAACCATCTTTGCCTTCTTTTGACGAATAAACACTTTTTTGTTCTGGATAGGCAGCTCCATCGATGTTGTTCAAGTAGGCTGCCAGTTTTCTGCATTTCACACCCACAGGGAGGAATCATGGTCCTCGCCATACAGGTCATAGTGCGGGATGTACAGCAGAGGGCCTGCCATGGCTATGGATGGAGTCTGCTGGCTATGGGGGCCAACATATCATTGGGGCTACAATTTGTACACTCTCTTTGCCTTTCTTTGTGTATATAAATGTTGTTTCACTTGAGCCTAGTATGTGTTGCCATTCTCAGAACCTCAAATCAGGTACTGGTCTCTTCCTTGAGTGGTACTTTGTCTTGAAGTCTGGAATCCAGGGAACAATAAAGGAATTGCAAAGTCACAGATTGAAAGTCCTTCTCATGTACTGTAAAATGAAACTAAATACAACCTAAAGTTCTCTCCTTATTTGACTTCATCCATTACGAACTCCACCTATAGGATCTAGACAAATTATAACAAATTAAGAGAAAGGATTGTAATCATTATGTACTGCAAACATATATTAATAAAAAATTAAAAATTGTACAATATATACTAAGTCTCCAGTAATCATACTAGCATTCCTTCAGCCAGGCATAGGTTGCCAAATGATGAGGCCATGTCCAAATAAAGCAGGTGCTTAATTGCACTATACAAAACTTAAACAAATGTAAAATTAGAACGCATTAAACTAGGTCTACTCTCCACTTCCTTGTTCTGTCCTTATATATTGCCATCCCACAATGTTTCCTAGGGCTCTCCGGGTCTTCTGTAGTTTGGAGTGGTATCAGATTCATGAGTCATTTTTTACTAAAATAAACAATTAAATTTATCTAACATTTTCTTTTGAAGTATAAGTTAATATATCAGTATTTTCTTTTTACTGCCTCTTATATTTTACTTTTCTTTTCAGTCCTAGTCATATTGCCCCCTTGTTCTTCATCATTAATGAAATGCAACAAATTCTCAATGAAAATTATGAGTTCTACATTCTGGAATAGTTCTCATTTCAATATAGTCTATGTTCTCCAATTACTTTTCCTAAAGCAAATCTTTATTAATCTTATTCTTTAAAAACCTTCACTACACTATTGGTCTCTCTTTATTTAACAGGATGGGAAAAAAGAAAAATAAATCTACTTCAGATATATAAAATAACTGGTTCTTTCTCTACATGTTTTTATATGTAAACAATATCCAAAATCATCTATACATGTCTATGTACATATGTCTTATGTCCATCTGTACTTTGTCCAGGCAGTATCCAATTGAGAACACAATTTCTCATGCATCTTTATTTCTTCATTAAACTCAGTAGATATCAGATGATATCCTAAGCTGGTAGACCATCACTCAGTCTATTCAACAGAATTGTAAGACAGCCTTTACAATTTATCAGTCTCCAAGTATAACTGCACAGATTTCATTAAAATTGAGCTGGAGTATATTCTGACATGTAAGATTTGCCAAACTTCCCCTTTCCATTAAGGAAACAAAGTTGAAAACTTGTTTTCACAATAAGAGAGATGTCAGAGATTCACATTATGATGATTGCTTCTGAGAATGCAAATATGGAAAAGACAGAATATATTCAAGATGTCATTGTCATTTATGGTGAGTTATCATTTTTAAGCACTGAATAAAGACTGGCTTAGTATGATCTCTGGCTTCATCATTCATTCTAGCTCCTTGGCTTATTGGTTAATGTTTACTACATTTTAATTTCCTAATTTTTATAATAGAAAAAAATAGTATTTTCCTGATTAAATCCATACGTAAAGACTATTTAGCATATTTATTAGCTCTTATTAAATATTTAGTATAGAATGTAATATTATTGTTGAGATAATAGAAAATTACAGATACTATACACAGCATGACGTAAGTACTATAAAAAGGATAAAAACAGTGCAACATTTTTCAGAAGGAAAGTTTGTTAATTTATGTAAAGAAATTAAGAGAGATGTCATACAAAGGAGTCTGACAGAGGACAAATGGTCCCATGTGTACAGGAAATAAAAATAAATATTTCCAGTATAAAGAACAACAAAACAAGGGCATGCAATTAGACACCACAATATTTGCCAGATGATATTTAAATAGATCAATTAAAACATAATATAAGGTTGTGAAGCAGATGTAGTAGTAAATTCAAATTTTAAGAAAAATAAAAACAAAATATTTATAGGTTTTAAAACACTTCTCACACAAAACCAAATAATACTATGTTATATCATACTGATGCAGTACGTTGGAGTATGAAGCTACATAACAAAAGTGAATTCGGGGAAAGTTTGATTTTCAATTGTAGTATGAGTAGACAGAATAGAAAATATTACTCCAATGAACAAAAAACAGTAATATAAAATCTAGTATATATGAGAAAGAATATATTCATTTTCACTCACATATTATTACTTTAAACAATTACCAAATATAATTTATTATTACTAGATGGCTTACAGCTCTTTACTTATCTATAAGTAATGAAATTGTCAGATATGTAGCTTTCTTACAACAATAATATACACACTTTCTGCTATCATTGTGACTGCCCCATCCTTTTTGAGCAGATTGAGGAACACCACTCAATCCTTAGTCTGTTGTCACCGTTATGTTGATTTGTGTGTGAACTAACCAGATACTGCAAATACATTTGGCTACTCATTACCACTTCTTAATTTCCTTTTCTTTAAATACAGTATCTTTCCTTATAAAATCAAGTGATCATGATGAATATGTTACTTCTTTTGTAACTTCAGTTACACATTTCCACAAAATGGAATCATTTGTTTTTACATGCTATGTGAGAATTTTCCACTTGCTTATCATTGACATTATAAAGTAAGAGCAAAGAAATAGAAGTATTTATCTTAGATTATACTGCTATAACTAAGTTCCATCTATTATGTGGCTTATATAAAAAATAAATTTATTTCTCACAGTTTGAACCCTCAGAAGTCTAATATTAAGGCAGATTTGGTGTCTGATAAAGACATACTTTCTGAGTTATTAATATTACCTTATCGGGCCAAGGATTTAGCTCAGTGGTTCCGGCTCCTGCTTTGCAAGCGCAAGGACCAGAGTTCGATTCCCAGTACCAAAAAAAACAAAACAAAAAAAACCTTATCGCTGTGCCCCTGTGTGTCATTCTGGGGTTCTGAGGAGCATTAATACCATCTATCTGGACTTTTTCTTTGTGGCCAGTCATCTCCCAAAGGTGCTACCTCCTAACACCATTATCTTGAGAGTTAGGATTTCAATATATGAATTGGAGCAGAACATAAATATTCCTTGTTTAGCAGTACTTTGGAATTTTTTTCTGATCTGTAACTTTTTGGTATAATACTGTACTGATTACACATATCTAATGATGTAAGGAGATTCAAATTATGACTCAGCTTTTGTTGGTTGTGTTCAAAGGTTTATATTCAGATAATGGAAACATCCACTTCCAGGACATTAGAAACTTGAATGGCAGGGTTTAAATCACCTGGTTCACCAAATATTACTTTAGGTCGTGAAAATAATCAGTATTCAATTTAATTTAGTGTTCAAACATTTGGGAATAGGGAAGCATTTTTTTAAAATTCTTAAGTTCTTTTATTTGTATATTTTAGGCATAGGTTTTGAAAAAGCTATAATGTAATAGCTTTGCTGTGTCCTGATTTTATCCAAAGTTCATATCTGTTGTCTAGGCAGAGAATTATAATCAATACATTCCCCCATTTAAAAGGAAATGGAGTAGAAATGAACTAGTACTGTTAAAAAATAAACGAAGATTGTTAAAAAACAGAGAAAGTGAGTACATGCATGCTTGTGACAGAAATACATGCAAACCTATTTTCTTAATGAAGAAATGTGATAATCAAGTACAGCAGTAGACAAAGGTTTGCATGGCTTGGAACGAAACCGAGTATACTTCTCTGAACAAAGAGTGCTCACTAAATGAAGTCTGTGAAATGTTTTTTGTTCATTATGTGTGGCAGAATGTTGTATATTCACCAAAAGTCATCTTATCAATTACTCGAAGAATAAAAATTCATAGAAATGACACGAATATTATTGTGTCTTCAGCCTTTTTGGGATCACTTTTCTCTTCCACAAGTACAAAACCTGAACTTTGGTAGCATATTCCAAATCCCATCTAAATTTCCCTCAACTAGATTTAGAATAAAACACACAAACTCAATATATAAAACCATATAATTCACTTCAAAATAGTTATTTGTCAGTACAGCATCATTATTTTTTCTTTTGCCCTATTCAGAATTTTTATCAACTCTTCGTTCATATTACTCATTGTTTAGTCACATATTTCATCCATACATATAAACACATTATCATGTTTCATGTATCAAATTATCATGTTTCCTTTTTTAAGAAAATAGAGTCCTTGACCTTTTGAAAATAGAGTGATGGAGTGTTTTATTTTTAGACAGACAAATTTCAGAGTAATTGATGACCCAGATTTTATGGTCTAATAACCTGGTATATCATCCTCTGACAGAAACCAACCTTAAAACAGGAGATCATTGTATAAGTGAAACATGTAGAAGATAAGTGCAATAGAAAGCAATCTCTTTAATTTTCAGGGAAGGCTAATTCAAGGCTTTATAAATAATATTCAAATAAAAATTGAATAGGAGATCAGAAAAACTTATTTAAAATGAAGACAATTGAATAGCATGATTATAAAAGCAACACTTGTATTTAGTAGAAAAGGAAAGGAAGCGCCAGTGTTAAATGACAAAGAAAAGAAGAGTTTTAGGTGAAGATGTGGACTAAATGGTAATCTAGCAAACTTCTCATAAGGAAAATGTTCAAGTCCTCAAATATTAACTATTTTCAAAATACTTATTGAAAGTACGTGACGCTCTGTATAATATACAAAATATAGCGATACAAATTTTTTAAAAGGATTTAAATAAAAATAAAATAATTCAAAATCTGCTTACATCTAAAGCAGTCATTATCACTTCAAAACTTGTCTGTAATTATAATACAATGGTATATTTAATTTTGCCACAAAATTGTTTTGAACTTCTCTGTCCTACTTGTCTGGATTATTGGAAAAATAGATGTTTTAAAAACCTGTATATAAATTATTACTAAACTATATTAATGGCATTATAGTCATAGTGGTATAAAGATTCAACGAACTTCATTTGAAAGACCATGAGAGATTTTATTTTGAAATAGTGAAATGATACTCTCAGAAGAGGAAAGAGATACATACTTAGGGTTTATAATATACAGGAAAGTGAAAGGATGTAAATATTTTAGGTTTTCTATCTGAGGAAGAAAATTCACAGGAGCTCTCAATGCCTTTGCTGTGTCTACTCAAAAGGTTATTCTTATTCTATTCTATTCCCATTTTAAATAATTATCCTTGAATACGTTGATAATGAATTCAAAACTTCAGTGGCAAACCTTCAACAATGAGAATAATGAGAGCACTTAAGGATCTTTGCTTTTTCAAACATGTAGCTGAGTTTAGATATATTGATGCACAGTTTTTGTCTTTATTAGATTTATTACAAACAGATGCTACTCCACATAGGATGGCTGGATTTAGTATTCTCCAACTAACAATTATGCAAAAGTAATGTCTTTCTGTAGAGCTTGTAGTTTCTCATTTAAATCTTTGTCTAATCTCAGGCAATATACCCTCATGGTGATGGGCAGCAGAGTTGCAGCTCTGAGTTATGTACAATACCATGGGGGGGGGGAAGGAGTACTGTATAGTATACTGTGTTGATAAGTTATAATATTTGGTAGGTTAAGTGCCTTAAATGTATTTTTGACTTGTAATATTTTTGACTTGTAATGGAGACATGAGCTCATTCTAAGTCAAGGAGCATCTGTACTTTCATGAGTCTTGTCCTTTTAAAAAATTTATTCAATTTTCTGTTTATCTGATCTTAAATGTAAGTTTAGACTCCAATCAAGAAGAAAGAAAAAAATGACTTTATGAAAGATTTCATGTTCATTCTATTGATATCATCAATCACAGTGAAGTAGAACACGTCTGAACATTTATCTTAAGGGTTGTGAACATAAGAATGATGAAAGTCCAGCACATCTATAGCAGCCAGCAAGAATAAAACTGCTGCCAAAAAAATCTAGAATTACTTAAAAATCCATATACGTTTCTTTTTTCTTTTTCTTTTCTCTTTTATTTATTTATTTATTCGGGCGGGGGAGGGTTGAGGCAGGGTCTCCCTTTGTAGTTCAGGCTAGCCTTGAACTCACTATGTAGCCCAGGCAGGCCTTTAGCAATCCTCCTGCCTCAGCCTCCTGAATGCTGGGATTACAGGTGTGCACCACCAAGCCCAGCTCCATATATACATTTCTAAGAAATACAGGGAAAAGTATAAAAAACATGCTACTTACTCTCCAACTTATGTGTAAAGAAAGGGACATGATGCATTAGAGATTTTTATCATTGTGTCTCCATAAACTCATTATTTCATTAAGTCAAACCAAAGTTATATCAATTCTTATAACAGTTTTAATTAGATCACACACACATGAAATCTGTCACAATTCTCTCTTTCAATTATGTTTAATAATCTGGTAAATTAAACAAAATTATTGTTTAGCAAAGGAAAAGACACAGCAATGAGGTAATAGGAAACAGTTGTGATATGAATTTAACTTAAAACTTAAACAATTATTTTGTAATATCTGTATGTATTTTACAATTATCATAGGCTTTAGTGATGTGCTGATGGTGCAACAATTTTTTTAATAATTTAATATCAGCTTCTTTACTTAGAAGGATGGTCTAGAATGAAATGGAAATAATAATACATTAATTTCTTTAGTTTTTTAAAGGATATCAGCAACCTACTGAGATGAAAAGTTTCTATGATGATTTAGAAATTTCTCTGATATATACTTCCAATTTCTTTATAATAACTTCAAACTGAAAAATCCACTTAAAGAATTTTAAAATTCAATGAATGCTCAATCCCTTACTACTTCATTACTAAGGGCTAATATCTCAGAGGTCTTGTGCTCAAAATATTCAATAATAGCATGAAGTAATTTTTAACAACTTAATAAATTATTAGTATAATAATTGTCAAAATCTGGCTCCACAATGATACTCATAGAAAAAAATTTGTAGAAAGGATAATGTCTCCCCTTAAGAAAACAAAGCAAGCTATAATTCTATATTTACACAATTCATTGAAGCCAAAATGAAGATTATATTTATATTCTAAAAAAAATAATTTATTGAAGAATAAATCAAAAGACTATAATGACTGACATGGCTTGTATCTAGATGTCCCCCAAAAGCCTCATGCACTTAAATCCCCATCTATGAGTGGGGATTTTCAGAGCTGGTTGGATTTGGATTGTCATGCTGGGATTAAGGGTGTGTTGCTTGGATTAAGGGTGCCCCACCAGGCTGTGGATGGCATTACCAAAGTGTGGGTAGCCTGGATGAAATATAGTAGGCTTGGTTGTTGCTGCTGCTGCCTTCTGCCTGCCCTGCCATGCCATGGACTGTTTCTCTTCTGTGATGCCCCTGTGTCATGCCACCATGCCTTGGAGCCAGCCAACTGTGGGCTGAAATCCCTACAAACTTTGGGATAAACTTTTCCCCCTTTACTTTGAGTGTTGAGTATTTTGTCTCAGCAATGAGGAAATTAACTAAGACAAAATTTGCTACCAGAGAAGTAGGGTGGTTGCTGTGGCTGTACCTGGCCATGTGTTTCAGGAGCCTTTGGAGCTAGCTTATGGGAAGAGTTTGGAAAGGTTCAGAGATGTCAGCTAAAAAAGTTGAGATGGAATGCCCTAGGCAGTATTTGATGGGTGATTCTGGTCAGAGCTCAGAAGAGCAGAATGCTGATAGAAATTATGCCAGTAAAGACCAGGTTCAGAAAGTTTCTGCTGAGAAGAAGGACTCATTTGGCTGTTGGATTGTAAATGATGTGTGTTGTGCCTTGGCATAAAGTTTGCTTGTATTTTGCTCCTGTTCAGAGACTGCCTGAGACTAAGATTAAGAGTGACAGATTAGTTAATCTAACAGAAGAAATTTCAAGGCACTCTAATATTAAGGAGGTGGCATGGCTGCTGTTGGGGGCTTTTAGCTAGCTATATGTTAAGAATTAGGAGCAAATAGCCCAGTACAATGATTCAAATCATTGAGTTTGGCTAGAAAGGAACTCCAGTAAAATTGTGGCCTGCAAAGATGGAACAAAGGAGAAATTGGTGGATGAAAGAAAAAGCCAAGTATTTCAGAAGAAGACAACAGAAAAGAAGGCCTGAGCACAACACAAGAGTTGAGAGGAATCCAGCCTTTGCAGTCTCACAGTTGCAAAGGCAAAAGACTATTTTGAGAAGAAACTCCCAGAGCACCATGTACCAGAATGGTGGCAGCCTAGAGAATTTGTTCCTCAAATTGGGCTCAGAGTGCTTAGTAATCCAGGCACTCAACTCAGATAGCCAAGAGAAAGGAAGCCGACCTACTGCTCCAACTGGGGACAGACCCTGGTATCGTTAACTTGTTGCTGGTTTTAGTTGCATTCAGAATGCAAAAGTTGTGAGGTGAAGAAGGCTTTCACCCAGATTTCAGAAGAAGGCTTTGGAACCCTGAGGAAAATTGCAAGTAGGGAAGAGAACAAGCCAGAGAAAATCGATGGGAGCTACAAGCACAAAAAATGCCATAGAGATGAAGCCACTCAACCTCTTTGGAGTTCACATTTTGCCATTGATTGGGGCTGATGCTGGAAATGGAACTATAGGATTTAATGTTTGGCTTTCTGGATTTTGGTCTGGCTTTGTTCCCCTTCCTTTCTATCCCTCTCTTTTTACCTTTTGCAATGGAAATGTCTATCTTGTGGAATTGAATGTTATGTGTTTAACTTTCTTTCAGTGATAGAAGGGCTTATGGCCAAGAGTTTGCCTTAAATCACAGAAGAGACTTTAGGCTTGGACTATTCAGTAATGATAAAATTGTTAGGACTTTGGCAACTCTCAGAGCTGAACTAAATGCCATTTGCATAAAGGCATGTGTATGAGTCTTTTTGAGGGCCAGGGTAGAATGTTATGGATTGTGTCTAGATGTCCCCCCAAAGCCTCATGCACTCATAGGTGAGGACTTTTAAAACTGGCTGGATTTAGAGTGTGATGTTGGGATTAAGTGTGTGATGCTCGAATAAAGGGTGGTCTCCCATGGGTGTGGGGGGCACTTCTCAAAGGACAGGTAGCATGGATGAGATACAAAAGCAAGCTTGCTTGCTGCTGTCTACTGTTTGCTGCTACTTCCTGCAGCTGCCCTTGACTGCTGCTTTTGCTGCCTCCTGTTTTCCACACCATGGACTGTTCTTTCTCCTCTGCAATGCCCCTCTTCCATGCCACTCTGCCTTGGGGTCAGCCACCTAGGGACTGAAACCTCTACAAACTGTGAGTCAAAATAAACTTTTCCTTGTTTTACTTTGGGTGTTAGGTATTTTGTCTCAGCAGTGGGAAAACTGAGACAATGACATACCTGACAAATATAAAAAGAAAAATTTAAGATATCAGGTAATAAAATATGTAAGAGAAAAGATATATATATATATATATATATATATATATATAAAATTCTAAGCAAAACAAAATATCTAATTGAAATGGCTTCTCTCTGGAAAGAATTTCAAGTTGTGTTTGTATAATGTCATCATACATTCCTATCAAATATCAAATTGTTAAAAGGTAATCACTACACAAAATTTTAAGAAATACATAATGAATTCTAGGAGGTAGCATTTCAGTGAGTACCATTGAAAGGAAAAAAAATACCATTATGAAAGAAAAGGGAAGAAGCAGATGATGATATACTCTGAAATCCCAGAATTCTAGGAAAATGAGGGAGGGAGGCAGAGAGAGAGAGAAAGGAGTTTTACACCTTCTTATGGGCATCAAAATTTACATCGAAAATACCTGTTCAAATTTCTAAAATAGTGGATTCAAATTACATTTTACTTGTAAGATAGAGAAAAATCCTAAAGACATGTATGCAGAATATTTAATTAAAAATTTACAATATATTCATCAATCACAAAATATGACCATATTTGCTATTTTTATAAGCAAAATAAACTTCCATCTTCATTACATTTCATCAATTTTCCCACATGTTTATGTAATCATTACATCTCAAAAATAGCTTACTTTCAAACAGTAATACTATTATTTTACTATTCTTAATCCTACCTTTTAACTGAATTTATTAAAATATGTTGTCCATTTATATCACAAAAATGTATTAAGTGCCTATCATATAGACACAATAGATACAGCAATTCACTACATGAAATGTTTCCTTTGTAAGATTTAAATTTAAATATGGTAGAGAGAGTAAATAATCTAGTGATTTAACACAAAATATGATATTCTAGATAATTTTTCAAGAAAACTAAGCTAGAAAAAAATTTACTTGGCAGAGAGAAGACAAATTTTAATGGAATGTTCATAGATTCTCATTAGAGAACTGACATTTTAGCAGAGACATGAAGAAAGTGAACAGGTGAACCCTGTATCAATTTGAGAGAAAAATATTTTTCAGGTATATCCCCTGCAAGTCAAATGGAATTAAAATTATAATAAAGATGAAATACCAAAAAAACCCTTCTATTAAATAACCCAGAAGGAAAGCCAGTGGAGGACATTATCTCAAAGTCAAATGAAAAAGGAAGAAATACTCAGCTTTGCTCAAGTGCTATACAATGCACAAGGAGAAAACTGTACAATGATCATAATAATCAGCAATGGAAACATTTTTTGTGCTCTTTAGAAAGGACTTCTCAGTGAAATGGTTTTGACAATAACCTGGAAAACAGTAGAATGAGTATAGAAAATATCCTAGAAACCTTGAAAGAAAAGGAGCAGAGGAATGCCAGCTAGAGTTGAATGTGAGCATGATAGGCTTTATAGGTTAGTGACCTATAATTTTATTGATCATAGATATGTATATATGTATAAAATCATAGGAAATAATATATGATGGGAGTGATCAACAGAAAGAAAAACATTAAGAGGAAGAGCAAAGATGCAGATAGAGATAGAAGAGAAGTATTGTGAATCAGTGTTCTAAAGTAGGCATGGAATCTGGAGGAACAAGCAGAACACTCATGCATAAAAAGGGCAGTACACAAGTTGTGGGGATCAACTTGTATGTAGGGCCTTGAATGTGGTGAGAGTTCATTTAGATTGCTTTGTATTTAAAATTAGTAACTACCCAGTGAACTTGAAGTTGAGGGTGTAGATACTGAGAACTTGAGAAAAGAGAGTAAAATCTCATTTCCAGCAGGAGTAGAAGCCTACTTTAATTAGTGGTGCTTTAAGTGTGTTTTGGTTGCATGTTTGGATGTTTTCTCCAGCCACTGTTATGGACTTAGCTGGTGCAGGAGAAGAGTGCGGTACTAAACAAACCATGTTTCTGCAGGGAAGCATAAAGAATCAAGAGGGGTAAAGGTAAAGGAAAGCAGTTACAACAAAGGATGGTAAAAAGTTCAGGTAAGAATAGAGAATGGCAAGGAACACAAAAAAGTAAAAGCAATATAATATACTTATATTAAACTTTATTCTAGTTTTACAAATACAGTATATTCATTGAAGAATTGAGAGATACAATAACATGAAATTTATCAGTCAAGTACAATGCACTGTTAACTCTATTTTGCTACAGTTTCACACATTAGGAATGAAATTTGCAGGATGTACTGTTTTAAAAATTGTTGCATAAAAATCTTATAAATTCTACATTAGTTTTCTACACAGATACATAATTAGTTGTGATTAGATAGACAGATAGATAGATAGATGTTGATTTATTATGAAGAACTGCCTCACACCTTAACCGAAACTGAAAAGTCCCATGATCTGCCATTTACAAGTGAGGAATCCTGGAAAGCTATTGGAGTAATTCAAACTGGAATTTAGAATCCAAAGGCCTGAGGATCAAATCCCAGTCTGAAGGCCAGTTCTGTAAATGAGGTGTCCCAGGTAAGTAGTCAGGCAGGAAACAAAATCAGTGGCATTCTGTTCTCTTCAGACTCTCAACAAACTGGGTAGCGGAAGGCAATCTAATTTACTGAGTCCATTAGTGTAGGGGAAGGCAATCCACTGTGTCCACTGATTCAAATGCTGACCCCATGCATGTGTACTGAGAGTAAATGTTTTACCTTGGTATCCTATGGCCAGTCAAGTTGATATAAAGTTAACCATCACAAACACTTTTCCATATTTCATATTATTTGATCACATAATTTTAATCTGATTATGATTTTTATCAATTTACACACTAATAATCAATTTAATCTCACATTTCTTAGATAATTGTACTAGTTTGAATATTTGCTAAATCTGTTTTGTTTTCTGATAAATTTTTCAGTGGTTCAGTGTATCTTATTGGCAGGTCTTTCAGATTTCATGTATTTTTAAAACTCAGACCCAGTATCTATTCTCATAAACACTTTGTATCAATTGATCTATTTTTATAAAGTTGTTTCTTTCTAATTCCTTTCTTTTTTGCTTATATAAGAATGGAATGATGTGCTCAAAATTATTCATCCTCTAAATTCATATTTTAGATCATGTTTCTGGAAAAAAAATCAGTTTTCAGCTGTAAAATTTCTGGATCAGATCTGTTGCCAAATTTCAGATCCATGTGTCCAACATCCTCTGCCCACTTCCTTGAAGATTTATCTCTTCATTCTGAACACACTACAGGCACATTAGTTTTCTTTTACTAAAATCTCTCCCATTTCAGTCCTCCCTCATGGATAGCTGGTGAACAAATTGGTAATAAAACTAGAACTGCATTAAATTTCCTAGACTCCTTGTTGTCCTGAATCATAATACCTACACCCAATTAATTATTCAGTAAACTTTGCTAATTGAAAATATATACACTTCCTCTGCATTTACTTGTCAATGACCTAGTTAAAGAACATCTTGTTTGTTTATAAAAATTGAAATAGTATCTGTCCAGATTGTCTTACTTTCTGCTTTATCTCCTTCCAATTTATCAATCGACTGCCTCCCAAAATGATCCTTCTAATTTGCAAGTCCAATGATCAGAACATTGCTCATAGGTCTCAAACTTTTTATGTAAAAGAAAGACTTGGGAAGCTTATTAAAATTAAACACTCAAAGCATCCTTCAAAGGCCTCTGAAGAGCTTGATTAAATCTGCTGTTATTAAATATTGCATTTAAATAAAATAACACATGTAATGTAAAAATTAATTTTATGTGTTATGTATTGTTCTGATTATGTACATATTAACTAGGATGTAGGCTCTATATTTTGTATAAAAATGCCCCTTGAATTAACACAATGAACTCATTGAAAATATTGTAAGAAAAAAAGTATTTAAAAGGCTGGATATAGTCTCATAGTAGAATACTTGCCTAACATGTTTGAGGCCCTGGGGTGAATTTATTCTGTAGGACTGAATAAAAATATATTTAATACAATTTAAGTACTGAATATGGTAGCTGGGCAACATGGTACATTGTAGATTTTAAGTTGTTTACTCTCATCTTTGTGGAGTTGTGTGGGACCTGTGGCTGGCTCTACTGTCCAGCATCTCCACTGAGAACATCACATATCGCAAACCAAGGCCAAGATCGAAGATCAAAATACAAAATATGGTTTCTCCTGAATGTGTTCCACCATTATTATTTTTTCTTTTTCTTTCTTTCTTTTCTTTTTTTTTTTTTTTTTTGGTACTGGGGATTGAACCCAGGACCTTGTGTTTGCAAGGCAAGCAGGAGAACCACTGAGCTAAATCTCTGGCCCTTCACATTATTTTGTCAAAAACACATTAAACCAAACTCTAATAAGTCAAAGATTGTGTCTACGTTATATTTGTTGTAAGCATAATTTTTTCAAAAAAACTCTTATATAACTAGCCATAATAAATATAATATGTTGGAAGCTTCTTTATTTTTATTTGAGATTAATATTACTCTTCTACAGTCATGTCTATTTTTCTTTATTCAATTATAATATATTTCAAATAATTGGACTTGTACTATAATTTTCTGAATTGCTTTCTCAAATATATATTTAAAGTTCAATCTAATTGATGTATATTATTGTTATTCATTTTCTTACTAAATAACTTTTTGTACTGTGGAACTACAGCTCTTTGCTTCTCCTGTAGATGAATAACTGTGTTGCATCTACTTCTTTCTTTTAAAATTGGTGTAAATATTTATTGTCAGTTCTTTATTGATATTCACATGAAAAGTTCATCTAAAGGTACATTCCCACAGGTGAAGTTATTGTGATAGAAAGTATGTAGTTTTCAGGCTTATGGCTTTACAAAAATATGTTGGACTGCTTTGCTAAAGAGTTGTAATAGAATCAAGCTACTAGTTATTTGCAATCTATCTTAAGATTTAGTTCCTCTCTCCCTCTCTCTTTCTCCCAAAACATAGTATATTCCTTTAGCATATATAATAGAACAGTAATGAAGACAGATATTTAACTATATCTAAGATATTTGAAATATAAAATTAGATTCCATTTTTATAGTCTTCTTGCTTCTGCCACTGTCAGTTTTATGAATACTATAAAAATACTTTGAGAGTGACTTCTAAGATAACAAGTGAGCAAATCACTGTTAATAATATTAGTGATATCTCCACAATTATTAACATACTAGCTTTTGTCACAACATAATGGACATTTTTCAATTTAGATGAATATTATCTTATTATTCTATAAAATTTCTACTATAAAAATTTGATCTAAGATAGATGAATTTAAATCATATAAATGTGTTTTAAAAATGTTAAGAACCAGGCGGCAATAATTCAGTGCAGCAGAAATTAGTCATTCAGTTGTATAAATGAAAAACAATTAAAATGCTGACCTACAAAAGTCAACTTTTCACTCAAGTGTAAAAATCTTTTCCTTAATATACTTAAATTTGGTCATACTCAGATCTGCCTTATTTGAATAATCATGTATTTTTTATATTTTGAAATTCCTCTGAATAGAATGTAAAGTCCACATGGATGTAACTCTTCTTTGGTTGATTGTGTGTGTGCTTTTTTTTTTTTGCTATACCACAGCAGTCTATAGCGTATCACAGATGCTTAATAAATATTTAGTGAATAAATGAATCATGCAGTAATCATCTTTTTCTCTTTAATATTATTTTGGTTTAGTTCTCTTTAAAGCAACACAGATTTCTGATTTCTGATTTGTCTTTTAATCTAGTTTTCTGCAGTAAAAATTAGTCAAAATGTGTAGTCCTCTCAGGCTTATGTGTGCATATTTGTTTCTCCTTATGGGAAATGTTCAAACTCTTTTCAAGATTTTTAAATGATGAGTATTTAAATACTCTCACCAATGTGAGTGTATTTTTAAATATCACCTATTTTCCAATGTGTTCCAATGCATGAAAAGCTTAATCGTTTGACATTTGTCAAGTAGAGCACAGGAAAAAATGTTTCTTATGATTTCACTCATGTCTTTAAATATACTCTCCGCTGGTTCTTGTTTGTAGCAACTTAGAGCATTTTGATATTGGTATCAATGAAAACTATGAAGTTGATTCACATGGATAGACAGCACAGTTATAAAACAATAACATTATAAATTTGAAAAGATTTGAGATGGAAAACCTGAAGAACAATTTACAAATTTCCTTAAAGGCATAGAAAGCATTGAGTAGTTTTAAACAGAGGATAATATTGTCAGAGACGTGCAGATTTAACATTTTCCTCAGTGATGTAGACAAATGACCGAACACAGAAATTATCTTTGCATTTAATCTTATTTTATTATCTCAAGCTCTTTAAGGAGAAAATTCTAAACTTCGGGCCTACTGTGAAGTGCATTTTTGTTTCAAAACTGTATGTGAAACATTTTATTGCATCCCTGATGGCAAATTACTGGAACTGTTCCTATAATGCACCAATGTTGGTCCTATTTGAGGAACTTCCAATTCCAAAGGCCACCGCATTTCCTTCACGAGTTTGTCTTGGAAAGTACATACCTCTGTTTTTATCCCCTGCCTTTATAGGAAACAAGCATAATGAATCCATCTATTTCCTTAGCTTCAATACATCACTTCCCCCTTCTTTTAAAACTTCATCTTCCTCTACTTTCTTTGAAAGCTTTCCTATCAAACTCAGCTATTGTGTCACATGTTACAAAGTAAATTGTTATCTTTAACCAAATTAAAAGGTTTTTGTGTATTTTTAAGTTGATGTCTTAGGGAGACTGATCGGTGAATGTGAAGTTGTATTTGCTTAGATAATTATCACACAACTGGGTTTCAAAATTATCAATGTAAGGTTCGATCCCCGGTACCAAAAAAAAAAAAAAAATTATCAATGTAAGGGTTTCCTTCAATGGTGAAGCTTCTCTACTCCCTGAAGGAAACTATCTCACTGATTATTTTAAAGGTTCACTACTGTAGAGCAAAGTATTTTACTAAAAAAAGCCCTTTATATGTTGCAAATCCAATGAATTTGCAGCGAATGGAATCTAAATGACAAATATTTAATATTAATTTTATATTATTTACTATTATTTAGAGATTTAATGTATATAATTTTGATATTTGGGAAGCTTGGAAGAATAATGAAAAATAAAATTCTGTTGAAATTAATATATAATTAATATATAAATCAATATATATATAATTATATATAAATTGAAACATTTGCTATGTTTTGAGAATGAATATTATTAAGCAAATAAATTATCTTGGAAATCATGCTGATATTACTTATAAAATGAAACAAAAACGTTACTGAACATTTCAGATGATAAAATAACTGATAAAAGAGTGTATGCTCTATCTCATTTAATCTCCAGGAAACAACTCTTTAAATCCATACTATTATGTATATCATGCAAATGAAAACACTTAAGTGCAAAAAAGCTTAAGCAGCTGGGGATTTAGCTCAGTGGCACCATGCGTGCCTGGCAACTGCAAGGTTCTGAGTTCGATTCCTTGTACTAAAAAATAGCATAAGCAATAAGCAAGTCCCATGATATATAATGTGAATCTTTAACTAAAATAAAATTCATAAGAATAACAATTACAGGAAAAAAATAGTACAGATTGAAACACTGGCTAATGGGTAGGAATTATATTGTGTGAAAGCACAGGTTTATTGGACCCAATGCTTTCACCAAGTGAACTCATGTTACATCTTTTTTCAATGAGAATACACAGTAGAATTGAAGTCAATTATTTGTGTGCAACTAATTTACTAAGGAAGAAACTGCTACCAATTAAATGATAAAAGGTTTTGGTATTTACAAAGTGAGAGAAAACAATGAAGGTTCCAAACAAGTATTCCTTTTAAGGCAACATCCTGCATTCAGTCTTAGTTGCAGGGTAGAAATGAATGGCATATAACGACAGGCAATTCTAGTTTCCAACACAGGTGGGCACAGTAGCTCTAGTCTTTGGGCAAGTGTGACAGGTGACAATTTCTTCTATTACCAGATGAATAAAAGGAAAAGCTCAGAAAAGTTTTTGCTGGGCCTATAGCAATGATAAAAGAATGAGAGGGAGTTTAAGCAAGGGCAACAATATTTGTGTTAAAGTCTTCATTGTCCCTCTGACCTGCAGATCTAAATGTGGAAATCTTAACCCCCAATGTAAACCAGTTGGAGATTTAGCTTAAAGGAGCTAAATAAAATTAAATGAGGTCATAATAGTAGATCTTCACCCAACAGGACTGGAGTCCTTATAAAAGAAGGAGACACCAGGTGTGGATGGAGGTGCCACGCAGGAACCCAGGGGAACGGAGCCAACAGCAAGCCAAAGAGAGAGGATTCAGGGGAAATCAACCTTTTCATCATTTTGTTCTTAACTTTCCATCAGAACCATGAGAAAATGGATTTTTCTTGTTTGGAATATCCAATCTGGTGAGCTCTGGCAGCCTTGGTACACTAACAGAGTTTGTTTTCTCCTTCTTCCTCTCCTTCTTCTTCTTCTTCTTCTTCTTCTTCTTCTTCTTCTTCTTCTTCTTCTTCTTCTTCTTCTTCTTCTTCTTCTTCT